>JAJLVH010000143.1:0-15601 GCA_030570155.1 Magnusiomyces magnusii
TGTGAATATTGCTTACAATTTATTTTTAGTTTTTCATCGGAAAATACAAATACTTAATTATTACATTAATTTACTTTTTTTGGTATATTTAATTGATATTTCATGCATCAACTTGTTAAAAAATGACAGAAATCAAATAAACATTTGATTTTTATCAAATTTGACTTGCGATTATCCCGTGTAATTATGCGTAGCAATCAAATAAACAAAAAAGATAAACATTCCACAATAAGATTGGCCATTAATCAAAAATTTTCTTTACGACGATTAAAATAAAATAAAAAACTTTAATTGCTAAGTCAATTTTAAAATAACTTGTGTTTCGCTGTGTGCATTTTTCTTAAAACGTTTCTGTCAATGATCATCGTAACTGATCTATTAAATATGATAAAATTCTGTGCCATTGTCAATTTGCTGTCAGTGAATTTTGTATTATTCAATCTTTGAAATAAGACATGAAAGCTTAAGAATTCCATTATCTCGTTTAAAAATGCTCGTATTTCATAACCTTGTGCTCATTTTTTGCTAGATCACAAATAATCACAAAACCATGTTCAAATTTACTTATCCTCCACATTTTACTTGTTTATCATCGTTGTGTATGTTTGTGTTTTAGTCAGCACAAACTTCGTTTGTAAAACATGTCGACAGGTCTTCAAATAATACGTCATTAAAAAAAAAAAAAAAAAAAAGAGTATCAGCCGTGCCCATTTACATCATATATTCCATGGCAATAAATTAATTGGTTATTATCTGCATGGTTCCAAAGCGTAGAACATACCCATCAAAAAAAGCTTCTTTTATCCTGTCAAATATTATTCTTTTGTTCTATGTCGTCATAGTTTTTGGTTTTGTCTATTATTATCGGGTTTTTTATCTTAATTCACGGCTATTTAGTTTTATTTCGTCATTCAATCAAATATTTTTTATTCTTTTATTTATCATTGTCATTTGGTAGTTGGAAAGATATATTGATGATAGTTGAATGTTTTTTAATTGTCGATTGTTAATCTTTTATCTAAGAATATATATCTGTATTTATAAACAATTTTATCATATTATTGATGTAAAAATACTCATACCATAAACTCACAAAATAATGTAGAAGAGATCAAATTATAGATATAAAGTCTATTGTTTCAAAATAACGGTTACAGACAAGACTCAGTAAAAAAAAACCCTATTTCAATTTAAATGTATTACTCTTAAATGATACAAACAGCCCAAGTTTATAGATTGGTTGTTCCTGACGTTTTGTTTACTTTTTTGAATTATTTTTTTAATGCACAAGCAACCTAATTTTTGCAAAGTTCCAGCTATTTTAAATCATTTATTACAAAAACAGCAATTTAGTTTCTTAAACCAAGATTTATTGACTCATTCTTTTGTTACTCGAGCCTCGCGTGGCTCATATGGAAACGGCCCTCTTTGTGGTTGCTCGGGTGCAAACTTAGATCTAACTTTAGCCTTCAATTTTTCAATTTTGAGTCTCAGCGGGCTTTGAAAAGCCAATGCATCAACTTCCTCCTCGGTAAGCACTCGCTTAACAAGTAAGTTAAAAAACGATCCAAAGCCAAGAGCCATCACTGTGCATGTGAGAATAATCACATTGTACGGCATACTAAAGTCGGGCGTAGGAAGTGTCAACAACAATGAAGTGGTTCTAATCGAAAATGGTGAGTTTTCGGGGTTATCTGAAATCAAGGTTAAAACTCCTGGTGGAATTTCAAAACCATGATTAGCATCTGGCGGGTATTCTTCAATAAAAAGTAACGACTTGTCAAAATCATAATTCAAAACAACGCTTGACTTGGCTGCAAGAACCATTTCAATTTCAAACTGGGTAGGTCTTTCGCGATCAACAGACTGCGAAAATACAATATTTTTCAAAACATTCTTGTTTTCGATATTATGATATTTCTTTGTACCATTAGCAAGCTCTTCGATTTGAAGTGTGTGTAAATATGGGCGCATGTACCAAGGCAACACTTCAAGATACACAAAATGAGCATCCTGGTCAAGCGGGTTTGTAAATTCTGTTCTAATACCACCACGATCTAAGCCATACCCTGTAAATGAACGTTCCATATAAACAGCTGGGGTAATTTTAGGAACAATTTCAGAACTGTTTGCTGTTCGAAAGTTAAAATCATGGTTATATGATGATTTTAAAGAATATTTTTTGCTTTCTGTTTCAAAAAATGCTCCCGGCTGTTTGTCGCTTGTAATATAAACACCCCAGTTAGAAGGGGTAACAGCATAAACATGATTTGCGTTATTGCATAATGGACACTCTCCAGCAATTGGCTTGCCAAAAATATCAGAAAGCATATAATTAACTTCAATGTCATCTCCGCGAGGGAAGCACTTGTAGTCATCGGTATAAGGTTTAGACAGATCGCATCTTAATTGGTTGCCTGAAACTGGCTTGGGTATAGGTGAATCTTTACGACGAAGAGAACGTGGAACATCAATGACCACGTCAATAACTTGCTGCAATTTCCATTTACACGTGTTGGTATTTTCTTCACAATCCAAAATAACATCAATTGCCATGCCTTGCCATTGAGCATCAAAAATTTTGTGGCCATCAAGAAGCGAAGAAACACCAGCCTTACCTTTACAGGGAAGAAGCTTGATAAAAGGGGTCAAATTTTCGGTACAGACTGGCTCTCTGGGTAATGAACCTCTCAAAACATGTAGTTTTTTGTCTGAAAGACTTGTTCCCATCATGCTAAAAGATTGTTTTGGAAAAACAGTCTGAGCGCTATCAATAAAGTTGAGTGATGCACAAAATAAGCCCGAAAGTGAGTTAACTAATTTAGACCAGTTTGACTGGGCTTCTGTCACAGTAGCTCCTTCAACTGCAGCCCAAACTTCGACACCAATTCCGCCTGCAAAGGATCCATTTCGTGGCATGGCTCCCCATCCTTCAGCATCCCACCAGCCTTGCGAAAATCTGAGATGTAACTCCTGACTTCGAGCCTGATCCAACACTTGTCCTAAAGATCTGGGGAATGCACCATATTGAAAATCACTAAACTTGTTTTTGTTGTCGAGATCGGAGATATGAAAGGCGTCGGAATAACTTTCGAATTCAAACGATGTCAACAATCTGTTTCGTGGAAATGGCTGGATTTTAAGTATTTCAGAGTAATTATACTGTTGAAGATATGACCATTGTTGTTGATCATTTTCTTCGGCTTCCGTATTGGTATCCGCACAACTAAACTGGAATTGAAGCAATAGACCAGTCAGTACTGCTAGAGAGATTGCCCATGGGCTATGTCTGGGAATCATTGATTGCGTCTATTGCTATCTAGAAAAAAACGTGGAAAGTGTACTTAACACAACGTAAACATTAATGTTGAAGACATTGTATGTGGCGAGTGGTTAAGGTGTTAATTATGATCACGTGTAGCGATTATTCACCAAGTAGTTATCAGAATGTTGTGCGTATATATCAGTCTGATAAATTATAATGTATTTTGTAAAAAATTCATACCTTCATTCGATAACCATCGTGATAAATTATCACAATAGTATTTCTCCCCCAATTGTTGTGCAAAATATTTTAATAATGGCAGGAGGTAAGCAGCCTAATTATATCGGTTTTAATTCAAAATCTAATTTTTTTTATTTTTATTTTTAGACGCCTATGATGAGATTAGACGCTTAAAAAAGTTACGTGCCAACATGACTCGCGACCAAAGCAGTGATGAAGAAGGTATGTGTAATTTTGATTTTATTACGTGTTTTAAATTTCATTTCAACTAACAAAGATTGCATTTTTGGATACTCAAGTGAACGATAATGATACCCAACATCAAGAACGGGCATCTAATGGAAGATCGCTTGTTGGTCAATATACGGCTAGTACCAGTTTAATCAACGAAGTTGTGGCCAATGATGATTTCGATCCATTAGCTGACCGTGGCAAGAAAAAAACAATCAAAGATAGGGAGGACGATTACCATAAACGTAAATACAATCGCAATTTTGACAATAACGGTGAACAAGATTATAGCTATGAAAAGGCTATGGAGCTTCGTCAAATTGAACGTGAAGAAATGGAGGTAGAAGAGATTATCCGAAAAAAAAATCTTGAAATTGAAGACAATAATTCAAAATCTCAAAGTGATACCTTTTCAGATTCTACCAGAGCTCGAAAAAGACGATGGGATGTTCAAGAGCCCGAGACTATAAAACATGAAGAAACTAAAGAAGTGGCAAAGAAAAGATCGAGATGGGATGAAACAGAGTCGGAATCATCAAAACCTACAAAAAGAAGATCTCGATGGGATCAAGTACCTACAGCAGAACCTCAGCAACAGCAACGGAAGCAACTTGTGGCTGCTGCACAGGCTTTGACTGACGAATTTTTGGATAGCATTTTACCTAGTGAAGGTTATGAAATTCTTGAGCCACCTGTTAATTACGTCCCTATTTCCGTACCTGCAAACCGAATGTTGAATACCTCTGCATCTCAAAATGACGGTTTCATCATGTTAGAAGACAATACAGCTCAGAGTTTAGCTATGAGTAAATCGCTTCCTACAGAAATCCCTGGTGTTGGAGAGCTTGAATACTTTAAGGAAAATGACATGATGTATTTTGGAAAACTCGTTGACGAAAAAGAAGGTGATTCATACTTGTCCGTTGAAGAGGTCAAAGAACGAAAAGTAATGCGTCTTTTGTTAAGAATCAAAAACGGTACCCCTCCTGTTCGAAAAGCAGCTTTACGTCAAATCACTGATAACGCTCGTTCATTTGGTCCAAAAGTTTTGTTTAACCAAATTCTTCCGCTTTTGCTTGAAGAGACTTTAGAAGACCAAGAAAGACATTTATTAGTTAAAGTTATTGATCGCGTTCTTTATAAACTTGGTGATTTAGTTCGCCCGTATACCCACAAAATCTTGGTTGTTATTGAACCGCTTTTAATCGACGAAGACTATTTTGCTCGAGTTGAAGGTCGTGAAATTATTTCTAATTTGTCAAAGGCTGCTGGTCTTCCTCACATGATTGCTACTATGCGACCAGATATTGATCATGCTGATGAGTATGTTCGAAATACGACTGCTAGATCATTTGCAGTTGTGGCAAGTGCCCTTGGTATTCCAGCTCTTATTCCATTTATCAAAGCTGTTTGCAGATCAAAGAAAAGTTGGCAAGCTAGACATACTGGTATCAAAATTGTTCAACAAATTGCTGTTTTTTCTGGATGTGCAGTTCTTCCACATTTGACTGGCTTAGTTGAATGTATAGCAGGTGGATTAAGGGATGAACAAAACAAGGTCCGAATGATTGCTGCGTTATCGCTTGCTGCACTTGCAGAGGCTTCTGCTCCTTACGGTATTGAGTCTTTTGGAATAGTACTCGAGCCTTTGTGGTCTGGTATCCGAAAACACCAAGGTAAAAACCTTGCTGCATTTTTAAAATGTATTGGTTACATTATTCCTTTGATGGAACCTGAACATGCAAACTATTATATCCGTGAGGTCATGAAGATTGTATTGAGAGAATTCGGCACATCTGACGAAGAAATGAAAAAGGTTGTTTTAAAGGTTACCCAACAATGTTCAGGAACAGATGGTGTTACTCCAGGATATATTCGTGATGAAGTTTTGCCATTGTTTTTCAAGAATTTTTGGATTAGACGTGCTGCTTTAGATAAGAGAAGCTACAAACTTGTTGTTGAAACTACAGTTGAGCTTTCGCGGAAAGTCGGTGTTGCTGAAATCCTTGAACGAGTTGTTGATGTTCTTAAAGATGAATCAGAACCTTTTCGTAAAATGGGTGTTGAAACAGTTGACAAAGTTATAGGAGAGCTTGGTGTGGCAGAAATTTCTGATCGTTTAGAAGTTAGACTTATTGATGGTATATTGTCTGCATTCCAAGCGCAAACAGTTGAAGATGTTGTGTTATTAAACGGTTTTGGAACAACAGTCAATGCTCTTGGTGTTCAAACTAAGCCTTATATTCCCCAGATTGTCAGTACCATTTTGTTTAGACTAAACAATCCAAGCCCAGCTGTTCGTCAACAATCTGCTGATTTGATTACCAAAATTGCTGTTGTTATGAAACAATGTAACGAAGACCAACTGTTGGGCAAACTTGGAAGTATCCTTTACGAGCAGCTTGGTGAAGAATACCCTGAAGTTTTAGGTTCCGTTTTAGGGGCTCTTGGAAGCATTGTTAATGTTATTGGATTGTCGTCTATGCAACCCCCCATTCGCGATTTGTTACCCAGATTAACACCGATTTTGCGAAACCGACACGAAAAAGTGCAAGAAAACACTATTGACTTGGTTGGCCGAATAGCTGATAGAGGTGCTGAGTACGTCAGCTCTCGAGAATGGATGCGTATCTGTTTTGAGCTTTTGGATTTGCTCAAAGCTCATAAGAAAGGAATCAGACGTGCTGCAAACAATACATTTGGTTACATTGCCAAAGCAATTGGACCCCAAGATGTGTTGGCAACTTTGTTGTCCAATTTAAGAGTTCAGGAACGTCAATCGCGTGTTTGTACTGCTGTTGCTATTGGCATTGTTGCCGAGACATGTGCGCCGTTCACTGTATTGCCAGCATTGATGAACGAATACAGAGTGCCTGAAATGAATGTTCAAAATGGTGTTTTAAAGTCCATGACATTTATGTTTGAGTACATTGGTGATATGGCAAGAGATTATGTTTACAGTGTTACCACATTATTAGAAGATGCGTTGATTGACAGAGACCGAGTGCACCGACAAACAGCTGCAACTGTTGTCAAGCATTTGGCACTCGGTTGTATGGGCTTGGGTTACGAAGACGCCATGATCCATTTACTTGATCTGCTGTTTCCCAATATTTTTGAAACCTCGCCTCATGTGATTGACAGAATCTTGGATGGTATTGAAGGAATTCGAAATGCAGTCGGAGCTGGATTGGTGTTGAATTACGTTTGGGCTGGCCTTTTCCATGCTGCCCGTAAAGTTCGAGTACCATATTGGCGAATGTACAACTCTGCATATATTCAAAGCGCAGATGCCATGGTTCCATATTACCCAGAACTGTCTGAGCCCGAATATCATCGTGATGAACTTGATATTTGGATCTAACCTTTTTTTATTGTATCTTTCACTATAGTTTATTAATAAATTCCATGTGCAAATTGAGATTGACATCTATATTAGCTTGCATTTCAACATTTAAAAAAAACAATTCATAACACCTAGTTTATCAACGTCTATCTTGACATCGTACTCATTCATTCAAACAACGGTGATATGGTAAAAAAAAACAAATATGTTTACTACTAATCACTTTGTATCAAAAATTGTGTTGTCTTCGAGGATTTGAGCTAAGCTCTAGAGAATAGCATCCTTTTTTTCCTGCACCAGAAACCAGGTTGTTCATTTCTCTTTGTGCCTTGGTTTGTTCAAGAGACAAATCAGGTTTAAATTTTCTTGAATAATCATCCACAACTATCTTTTGGTCTTTACCTAAAGGGTTGACACCTTCATTGTTTTTGGTGCCCGTAACTCCTTTATTGTCATATTTCTCAATTCTACTATTCTTGAGCATGGAAGAAGATGACGATAAAGGTGGACTATCAGACTTGGCAATTTTCGCATAAAGCGATCCTGCTTTAGGCTTGGTTGGTGATCGAGAGTTTTTATGAGAAAAATAAGGTCCGTTTCGCAAAGAATTAGAAACAACCGACATGGATTTAAAATGTTTTGACTTTTCCATTTCATCACGGTATCTCATTACAGCACCTCTTGTAATAAGCCTGCAAGATCTTTCTTGTTTTCCGTCATCACTAAAATCACTAATGTCGTCGTCAAAACATTTACCAAAATTGTAACCATATCCACCTTCAATATCCGAGTCATCATTACCACCGTTGCAATCCACAGATTCTGGCTCAGAACAAGTTGTTGGGTATGGCCTTAAAACTCGCTCTACAAGTGCACCGTCACAATCATATGTTGCAGTTACAGTGTCACCAAAAGAAATGGCATTCAACCATTTAAGAACCTTGTCACCAAATGGCATATTTTGTTCTTCACGGGGTTTGAATGACAAACTTCTAAGAGTAGCCATATTAACAGGCCCAGGAGTTTTTCCGCCATCATGATCGTAATCCTCATTGTCATACATTTGTTTAGGAACCTTCTTTTTAACAGCAATAGGTTCCCAACTTCTAGGTGTAGTTTTAAAAGCAACATTATCATCTACTTTTTGAGATACTCTTGAATAATTCTTGGTATAAAAATCATGCTTCAATGGTTCATCTTCACCATCGGTTTTTCTTGAAATTTTGGTAAATGTCATTTCAGGTTCCGGTGAAAGATCATGTTGATAAGAGCTTTGTGTTTTTTTTGAATCAAACTTAGTGGCATTGGTAGTCTTTTGAGTTTTGATGACAGTGTTATCAAGTGTGCTATTAACCATATAAGACACATCATTAGTAAAGTAGGGGTAGTTTTGATAATTGCCTTGAAATTCACCATAATAGCCGTCAATAATTTCAGCATTGTCACCATATCCATTTTTGTAAGCCTCAGAAACGTCACAAGTATAATGATTTAAATTATTCTGATGGCCAATTGGGTCATAAACACCAAAGTCAATTCTAGGTTCGTTGGATTGAATGCCATTATTCTTCATTTGAATTCTAAAGTCATCATTCAAATCAGCCTGAATCTCAAAATCATTTTTAGAACCTGTATCGTGTGTAAATCGTCTCAAATGTTTGGTAAAACTTCTAAAAAACGGTTAGTAAAATAAGTTCAACTAGGAAAATGAAATTGGAAAAAGAAAAAAAAAACCTTTATCTGCATCAATTGCAAGTTGTTAAATGATATACTGAGATAACGAGTTGGGTCGTTTTTGACGCTTGGTCATAGCACGTTCAAAGATCTTATTCCAAGTAACTCCATTAGAATAGTTTCCTGTTTCAATGTTTTGAGAAGTCATTTTATTTGTTTGAATCTTGTTTACTGTAGGAAATTTTCCGAGAATCGGTATGTGATACTGTTAAAAATTCGAGTAGGTAACTTTTGATAGTAATGAAAAAATGAGCGATTAGAACGTCAGTCTGGTATTTGTGATTTCAATCTAGTTTTAGCAGGCCTTGACTATCAAAAATATATATCTATTTAAAAAAAAAAAACTAAAAGCCCAGTAAGATCACAAGCTAAATACCAAATATGTTGATAATCTAAGCAGACCCAAAAATGCAATAGAAGAGCAAGATAAAGCTAGGGTTTAATTAAATAGTATCGATAAGAGCGTGAGTTCAGGTTTTGTAGAAAAAATACTTGTCTTGTGATAAAACCCCACAATTACAAGATATTTGTGATAATACAGCTAATCAGCCAACTGGCTAGTAAATATAAACGGCATTACTTCAATTGTAGTTGCCAAACCAATCCAATGCTTATAATTACAATTATAGTGTTCGGTTTTGGATTTTTCAAAAAATCGTAAAATTTATTTAAACTTTTATTAAACTGTTTTTTATAAAGAGGTCATCACTTATTGCTGAGCAGCAACTTCCTCAGCTTCAGTAGGCTGGGCAACAGGCTCTTCAGGCTTGTCTTCCTTGACGTAAGAGACGACAGTGGGTTCGGCGGGAACGTTGTCTTCCTTAGGAGGGTGAATGACAACGGTATCAGGAAGAGTAGACTTGGGAGAACCAACCTTAGCATCGGCAGCAGGATCTCTCATAATCTTAACCTTAACACCAAGCATACCTTGCTTAAGTTGGACATGACGGGTAGCAGTCTCGATAAAGTCCTTGACGGGCTGACCGGAGTGGATCATGAAACCCTGGGAGAACTTCATGGACTTGGCACGGGCAGCTCTCAATTTACCAGAAACAACAACTTCAACACCCTTAGCACCAGACTCCATAACGTAACGAACAACACCATAAGCGGCTCTGCGGATAGCAAGGTTGTTGAGGAGCTTGTACTTGAGGGACTCGCACTGAGCGACAGCGGAAAGACCACGCTGTTGAACACGCTCGGCGTAAAGAGCAACAGAGTCTTCCTTCATGGCGAAACGCTTTCTAACGAGAGAAGTGAGCTCACGGATTCTGCGACCCTGGGGACCAAGAACATCCTGAGTGTGGGTGGCTCTGATGATGATTTCAGTCTTGGAAGGAGTGGTTCTGACTTCAATACCAGAGTATCCCTCCTCAGAAAGCTCACGAGTGAAGAACTCGTTGAGTTCAGCGAAAAAGACACCGTCAGCGACGTGTTTTCTCTTCTTGGAAATGATTTGCTGCATTTTTGAGTGTGATGGTACTACTGTCTTGGAGCCGGTAATCCTCTAGGCGAGTCAAAGAGTGGAACAAATTTCTCAGGGAAAAAAATTCAGGCCTAGCGAAAGGTGTGAGTGGGTTAGGACTCTGCTCACACGCTTACATCACATACATTTTTTGTGAAATTTTCTTCCATATATGTATGACATTTTAAACTCAAGCTGTAATAACTAGTTGTAACATTTTATGAATAGGTATTTCTGTTCTTTTGACACAAAAAAACTAAAAATTGTTGTGGTTAGGGCTTGAACAATAGATAGTAATGACTAGTATGAAATATACTGTGAGATTAAATATTAAAACATGTAACAACTAAATGTGACTGCTTTTTGTGTGAATTGAATTTTAGGGCCCACTTTTCAGCCTTTTTTGGATTACAGCACATTTGGCTACAAAAAGTATGTGGTTTAAAATTACCATTTTAGTCCTGATTTACAAATACGATTAACAGTGTCATTCGCAGGTTTTTAAAAGCAAGTAGAGCTCATTTGTGTAATTGTAGTTATCAGATTTTAGCGTTACTGGAGTATTTATTAATTGAAATTTTCAATAAAATAACTCAAAATATTTCAAGATTCAATTCAGTATCCATTCATTGAATAAATGTTCAATATCAAAATCAATCAATCATTCTTTGAAGTTTTAATCTCCAATGAAACTAAAACAGTTTTTCTTGCTACCAATAGTCACATTGATACCTCTACTAATATCAATTTTTAGACATGGAATTTATATAAAAAGAAAGGCTTTAAAAAAAACATATTAAAAAAACAATAACCTCCCTATTGCGGGGCTTCTGTAAGCTCAAGAAGGAAAAGGAGACCCATCGCCAATAAGTTCAAAACAATTCACGACAACAGCTAAAATATCAGCTGATGAAGTACTCAATGAGATGACAGGCTTCCCTTCAAATGTTTCATCAGCAGAAACATGTGAAAAAACGAACAACGTAAAAAGTAAGTCGTAACTATATAGATACTATTGAATAGTTGGGAAATGCTAGCAACAGCCAACAAATACATACCTAAGATAAACTCAAAGTAGAACCATTACAAAAAAAACAAGTCTTATCAAATCAAAAATAATGCTTTCTGTGAGCTTTTTGAAGGAACACGACGATTTTTTGAAATTTTGTGGATTCTGCGCGCGTTTATAAGCATGCAGATTGTATTCTATGAGTTACAAACCTGCATCATTTGGGCAGATCAAAACCAAGTAATAGTTTGTCAGCCGTGTGCTAAATATCATAATTCAGTAAAAATGCCAGACTTATCGGCTTGGTACCGACTGAAGATGAAATACACGTTCAGGGGTATGTTTAAAAGCAAATAAAGACAAAATCGTCTATTATTTTTTGGTTTTACCATACTAATCAAGACATCCTTGAATATTTTATTTCTGATCTTCCATAAATGCAATCAATTGACATATTCTAATCTTATCCAGTCCAGTCAATATGTAAAGTGCTTTACTAGATACTTGGTATTGATTGATCATAACATTTAAACAATACCATATGAAAATGTAACCTGGTTCATTTCACATGAGAATTTGGTTGTTGAACACTAAATAAATGTAAACTTGTGATTAACCAATATGCGACCCATAGTTAGCTTTCATAATTTTGTATTATCATGTGATATAACAATTTGCTATTTTTCTTTCAAAAACATCACTTGCTAACTTTCTTTTCCACTCACAACTTGATATTCACCAAGTGTTGATTCTCATACCCTACAACTTTTTTTTTAGAATTGAAAGTGTTGATTTGAGTTCTATAACATTCGTGTCTTAATCACTGTTTGGTTTCTAACGTTTGCGTTTTTTTTTTATTTTCCAAGGATAACCAAAGAATAACAAAAAGATATTGGGGAAGTTTATATCTATAACATTTTTACAATCAGTGGTGTAACTAATTCTTCGTGTTTTTTTTCGTTTTTTTATTTTTATTTTAACTTGATTTCAAAAAAAAATTGAATAGCCATACTCAAAATTATTTTCAACTTTGTTTTAATTGATTGGCATTGATATTTCTTTATTGTTTTTGCCACTATTAAAACAATGAGTTCCGAAGCCACGCTACACGAGCAACAGTCTTCTACGACTAGGGATGAAGCTCATAATTCATACCCAAACAAATCTAATCGCCTAAGTCCAGCATCAACTGACGAAAACGACGATCAACGTCGTAATTCTCGTACCGATGGACATTATGCTGAACGAACATCATATTCAATCACATCAAACTCAAAAGCAAACAAAAGCGATAGAAGTTTAGAAAGACAACGAGATAATTCAGAATCCCCCAGATTACACGAAAGAAATTATGATTCTCGAAGAAATCGATCAAGATCACCTGATAGATCCGCGTCTCCATATTACCCATATGAAAGTGACAAAGAAGCGCGTTCCAGCCACAGAAGTGGCCGGAGAGGTCGTGACCGATCATCTAGAAATTCTAGCAGCCGAAATGATCGTGATCGAAGAAATGACAGAGATCGTGAACGTAGAAGAGATAGAGATGGCAGAAGCAGAAGAGGCAGAGATCGCGGTCGTGAGCGCAGTTTATCTCCTAGTGAAAGTGAGCGTGATCGAAACCATGAAGGTGAACGTGATCGACGCACTGTGTTTGTTCAGCAACTTGCCGCTAGACTTCGAACACACGAGTTGGCTGATTTTTTCGAAAAAGCTGGACCAGTTAGAGATGCATCAATTGTTAAGGACAAGGTATCTGGTCGTTCTAAAGGTGTTGCGTATGTGGAGTTTAAAGATGTTGATTCAGTTTTAAAGGCAATCAAATTGACAGGTGAAAAATTGATGGGTATACCTGTGATAGTTCAGTTCACTGAGTCTGAAAAAAATCGGCAAGCAAATATTCAATTAGAAGCACAAAAGGCTGAGGATGGAAAAATCAATACCAGTAATGGACCTAATCAAGTATATCCAAACTTGCCATTATCAACTGGGAATTCACAAGTTGGCATGAATAATGCTGCTCAAGGAAATCAAGGACCTGCAGAATGCAGACTTTATGTTGGAAATATCAACTTTGCACTTAACGAGAATGACTTGCTTCCATTATTTCAAAGTTTTGGTCCTATTGACTATATTCGTCTTATGCGCCATTCTACTGGAAAATCCAAGGGTTATGCTTTTGTTCAGTATTTGACCAAGGAAGCCGCAGACAAAGCACATGAAAAGATGCAAGGATTTCCATTGCTTGGTCGCACTCTTCAAGTCGGTATGGGAAGTGACCGATCACAGATCAGAAATAACTTTGTTAATCCTGGTTTGGGACCCCAGCAAGCATTTCAAGGATCAGCCTTTTCTGCCAATACGCCATCTGTTGATAGAGTTGGAGGTGATGTTATCTCTGCTAATAATGCATCTGCACTCGATGACGCTGATGTCGCTGGTGTATCATTTAATAAAAAGGTTTTGCGTGACAACCTGATGAGAAATTTAATGCGTGACGATGACAATTTAGTACCTGGCTCTTCATCAGCATCCTTAACACCACCTGCATCTGTTACACCAAAGCCTAATACCACCAATGTTCAGTCTCGCTGTGTTTTAATTCAAAATATGTTTGATGCTGCTGAAGAGACTGGAGATAATTGGGTCCAAGAGCTTGAAGAAGATGTCAAGGATGAATGTGAGGATAAATATGGTAAAGTTGTTCACGTCGCTGTCGACCCTAAATCTAAGGGTGAAGTGTATTTGAAATTCGCTGATATTGAAAGTGCTGAAAGTGCTACTAAGGGATTAGATGGACGATTTTTTGGTGGAAAAAAGTTATCGGCACAACCATTTATTGAAATGATGTATACCATCAAGTAAGTGTTTTGCTTTTTTTTTTTTTCGAAAATTTCTGTTACAATAGTAACTTATACTAACTAAAGTGTTTGATTTTTAGGTATCCCCGATCCAAGGATTTGTAAATGGCCAATATAATGTTTTCTTGCCGAAATTTGACAACGATGAAGTGAATAATTTGAATACAAATATTATTGGTTCAATTTCATAGTTTAGAAAAAGAAAAAAACATGGTTGAAATACAATAGATATTTGCTACTATTATACCTTTTTGACGATTGCAAACTACAATCTTGTTTATTAAATATAGTCTTATAAATATCATCTTTGTAATTATACATGTAGACAACCAATGTATTGCACTGTTAAGTTCTGTGATAACGAGAAACCCATTTTAAACATTAAAACAAAGAAAGACAAAAGTGCAATAATACGAACCTGTAGCATTGAATGAGATATATCTTGAATATGATAATTGAGTGTAACAAAATAGATGATCAGTATTGAAGATTTAAATGACAGTAATATCCTAGAAAGGATTGTTATTGTACAAAAAAAAGAATTTCAACATAGGTTTTGACTGTTTAAACAATTGAAATTGACGAGAACCAATAAACTGATTGTTATAATAGATGGGCTTATTTGCATGAACAATCAATTCAGAACAATACATTCTATATTAAATGGAGAGAATATAATATCCAAATACAACAGCCTAATTTGTCAATAAAGGAACAAGAAGAAAAGCGGATTTGTCATCTGCTAAAAGTATTAATTTTTAATGATAATAAGGGGTAACAGAAACGAAGACAAGATGTCATTTAGATGAGTTTGAAATAGACATATTATGAAAACAAGCATGGATATTATTCAAAAAGTAGAACTAAAAAGTTGCCTTTGTTGTATCCAAGAAAAAAAAGGAACAAATGTCATGCTATCCAGGTAGTCTTGTTTAGTGCTAGAAACATTAGACAATGAGTTTGTTTAAAGCCAATACGAATTGCATGAACTTATACAATATGTTTGCATGAGACCAGAAGCTGCCAACATTTACAAAGGACTTGCCTGAAAAAGTAGATTGTGTTCCCAAAGTTGTGTTGGCAGGATTATATTAGCTTTAATTGTCATCATTTTCAGCAATCGTAATACTTTCGAGTAGGTGTAAAAGGTTGAAAAGCGTGTGAAGCGAGATATATGCATTTATAGCTTTTTGCAGGTTTTTCTAGAAATAAGCACCGGCAATCAAAAACTTTACAACTGTAATTTAACAATAAGTTTGTTATTGGTTCATGTTTAGTTTATATTGGATAGAATTACAGTTGTTTGTGAGACTAACATTATTAACACGTAGTTATTTCGATGGTTTGAATATATCAAATTGATTTGGGTTAAATATATATATATATATATATATGTTTATTCAATCAATATTTAGTTAATGATAAAATACAAGATACAAATCATCGTTCA
>JAJLVH010000144.1:0-15544 GCA_030570155.1 Magnusiomyces magnusii
ACACACACACACACACACACACACACACACACACACAAACAGTAGACCCAGTACAATAACGATGACAATGGTCCATAATACCCTTCGCACAAAGATTGGCACTCGCTGCTTTTCAACTACCTTTGCGACTCTGCGTGGAACCAAGGACCGCCGTATTCCCGTCCAGCTCTTACAGGACTTTGAAGGTGTTGGTCATAAAGGCGAAGTTGTGCAAGTGTTGAGCGGGTTCATGCGCAACAGATTGCACCGCAACGGTGGCGCTGCATATGTTTTGAAGAACAAGCCTTTACGAATTCCCGAGGTCCGCCGTGAAGATATACTGGCCAAGCTTGCTGCACAAAGAGCGGCAGAGCAGCAGGAACTTGATCAGTTGAACGAGAAGCGATTAGAAGAAGAATCCAGGCTTCGTACCAGCAGATCTCTCAATGAAGAAAGCATGCTTTCCGCGTTAGAAGGTCTTGGTTTGACTGACGATCTGTTCAAAGCAAGCAATACCCAAAAGTCTTCTGAAACCAATGCCACAGATACCTCGATATCGGATTCTTCTTTATACCACGTGGAATCGGCCATCAAGGCTCTTCCTCCCGTCATTGTATTCCACAAACCGGCCATCGCATCTGGTTTCCTCGCTTCCCGTGACCACATCACCATCGATGCCTTGGCCAAACATCTCAGCTCTTTAACCGGTGTCGAAGTTTCTTCTTCTTTACTCTCATTCCCCATTCCTTCTTCTTCTCAATCTGCAACTGCTATTGATTTCGTTGGCGATTCTATTGCCAAAATTTCTTTCTCAACCAGCGGAAACTCCTACACCCGCACCATCCGTGTCATCCCAACCACCGAAATCAAAGACTTTTTGGCTTTGACTAGACCTGCCTCTTCTCCTTTCCCTGGAACTATACAAAAAATTGTAAACATCAATGTTTCTATGGACAGAGATGGAATTGAAGTTAGACGTGAAATGAGATGGAACGAAGACATTTCAGAATTTATTGAAGATTATATCAAGTTAGTTGACGCATTTTCAGAAAACAATCAACGATTGGCAGATGTTAACAATATTGTACGATGCTTTAATGCAATTCGTTTTCAATCAGATTCGAAAAATAATATTGCAGGATTGTTTGCTGAGTGGGTAAACTGTGCAGACGAAAATCCAAACACTGAAATGTTGGAACAGGTGATGACTCAAAATGAAAACCCAGCGGATGACTACACTTATTGGAAAATGTTGTACAGTGCAGCTATTCGAAACCTTACTGAACTGTGTAGTAGCATATTGAAACCAATTCAGCAATATTATCCAGACGAAGAATCTAAATTAACGATAAACTATGCTATAAGCTTATTGAATGAGTACCCCCGAGATACGGATTCTTTTGCCTTTCGGGTATGGAAAAATAAGGTTAAAGAGATGGCCAGTTCTATTCAATTCGTCAAAGATCGAAACTTACAACTACGATTACAAACGCTTTTTAACATTTTACATGGTGAAAGACAAACTATTTTAAATCATTCAAGCTCGTGGTTTGAGGCAATGTGTGGTTTATTGTGTTACACAGATCCTACTAGAAAAAGACTTGGAGAATATTACGTTGAATGTATTGAACAGCATCCAGTCGATCAAACGTTAGCTTGGGAAGAAGGTTGTTCAGCAGTTATTCAAGGTGAACTTTTGACGGCCATTGAAAAGCTTGAAAGTTTGGATTCGTTTGTTGCAACTGTTATTTCAGAAACATGTGAAGCCAAAGGGTTAATGGATTCGTATTTGGGCGAATTGTTTATGAATGTTCGCAACTGGTTGTTGATAAACTTTGCAAAGTCATGTTTGGACAATAGTTTGTTGGCACCAGCAGGTGTCCAGCTTTTGGTTATGATCAAGACACAAGAGGCCAAAGCGATATTTGCAGAATTTGTTCCGCGACTTTTATTAATTAGGCCTGAAGATGTTGAAATAACAATCAACACAGCCATGGATTTTGGATTGTGTGAGACTGTCAAGGCCATTCATCAAGCAACAGCTCGACGACTAGAATCAGAGGGGTCGTATCTTGAAGCCATGACACATTTAGATCAGATCCAAGATAAAAACGGATTACGGACGCTATCTTGGAAGCTATTTGAAGAATGTTTGGTTCGTGGTGAGCCACTAGAAGACGATATTCTTGAAGATGCAGTGAATTCTAAAGAATTGGTATTTGAGTTAACGCCAACAGTTCGAGAGTCATTGGCACCATATGCAGTACTTGCCAAAGCATTGACATACCTTCGTAACGGATCTTCTATTCAAGCTGCTAAACACTTTGTTGCATTATTCCGGTTCCCATACATTCCCGTGAAGTACTATAGTGTTTTGTTTTTGTCAATGGATTTGTTACTTAAGCGTCAGCAACCACGAGTTTTTTCAGTGCCTGAGTTGACAGATGTGATGAGAGCTATTGATAGATGGGAAGCAGTTGTTGAGAAAGATGCAGATGTGCGACAAGATATTAAAGAGCTTATGAAATTGACATTACGAGCTATTGATATCCAAGAACTTGATATTGATGAGAAGAAGGAAAAGGAGTTGGATATTGGAATAGTTTTGAGAAATACAAGAAAAAAGCTGGCGAAAGAAATATCACGAGCATATATGGAAAATGCGTGATTGAAATGAACAGATATTTACAGCAATGACCAAGTCAAAATAAAAAGAAATTTAACCCTGAGATGGGAATAAAGGGAATTTAGAGTCAAGCAAGTCAAAGGTATTGCAGAGAACAATGTGGATCTAAATAACTAGATCCAAGTATAGTGAGTGAAAAAAAAGAATAGCAATTGTAAATATCTATGGGACTGGAGGTAGATCATTTTAATTAGAATAGATTACCTTGGCAATTGATGATCACCAGAATAAAAGCAAATGATTTGATACATGTACATATTTGGATTTGGATTGAACTAAAATCAAAATTAAAAAGATATTGCAATCAATTATTATTATAAAAAAAAAAAAAATCAAGATCGACAAAATGTCAAAAAAGACTTTGATTCCTTGAAACAAGCAAATTTTAGTTAGAACGAGTTAGGTAGTTGAAAGAGTCTGTGCGGCTGGCGAGAAGTGGAGCCACGGGATTGGTCATAAACTAAGATACTTGATTTAAGTTGGTTGCAAAATCTCAATTGATGCAACAGCAAATGCAAGCAGTAGACATAAACGAAAAGTGCATTAAAAGGAGAATGAAGGACGAATAATAGTTTTGCGGTTCTTGAAATGGTTTTTTAGATGGGTTTAATAGATTTTAATAAATTTTAATAAGAAAAAATGAGCTCAAAACTTGGTTTTTTTCCTTTTTTTTGTGTGTGAAAGAAATACAAATGTAAATCTTGTTCTCCGGCAATGACAGCTTCAAACCCAAAAACCATCAAATTTTTGGTTTTTAGAATTCGAAAGCCAACTTTAATCAAAAAAATCACGTTGAAAATGAGCTTTTTTTTGTTTTTTTTAGACGGAATCACCATTGTAATTCACTTTTTTTACATTTAAATTGTCACATCCAGCTTAATTACGTCCAGTTCTGTGGTTTACTTAGGCCATTCTCAATTATACCCAGTCTTTTGTGTTGGTTTTCGACCTAACCCTGCTGGGCTTCTACAACAGTTCAGTCTTTTTTTTTTAATGTATTTTATTTTATTTTATTTTATTTTTTATTTAATATTTAAACAGAATCTCATCTTCTGCTTATTTCTTTTTCCATTTTCAAAAAGAACTTTTATTTTCATAATATCGAACATTGGCGCTACTTTGATGACAATCTTCGCTCGTTATTAACAAAATCCATTTTTTGTGTCTATAAAAAAGAAAATCATTGTGCCTTGACAGCCATGCCTAGTAAACGAACCTCCGGACACCGATCCAATATCACCACAAATGACGCTGGAACTCGAAAAGTCCATCTCCGTCGAGCTCACAAAAAGTCTCATCTTGGTTGCCAAACCTGTAAACAGCGTCGCATCAAGTGCGACGAAAAGCTTCCCTGTTGTTCTCAATGTCAGCGTGCAAAATTAGTTTGTCCTTATGAAAAATATACTCCAAGCCAAATTGAAGAACATAGTCATAAACGTCAACAAGCTATTGATCAAGCTGAAGCTGAAGCTGCTCAAGTCGATGATGATATCGTCATGACTTCTACTGAAAACACTGGAATTACTTTATATTCTCAACCAAATCATTCAGATTTACCTTCATCAAATAACGATTCTATGATGCCTGCTCCTACTTCAGTTCATTCGTCAACAATTACGGCTTCATTTGCTCCTCTTCCTCCTCATCAAATGCCTCCTCATTATCCTATTCATGATCCTTCTTCAACTAGCGTTACTGACAATTCTTCTCATACTGATTTCTTTGATACAAACACAACTCAAAGTACTGCTTTTAGTTCCACAGACTCGGTTGATCAAAACTCTTCAATCCCTTCTTATTCTCAACAACAGTATAGCCATAATAAAGACACTTCCGGTTGGAATCAATCACACCAATCTTTGAACCATCAATATATTCATAATAACAATTCAAATATCGCTTCTCATCAACATATCCGTTATCCAAACTCTATCCAATCCACGGATCCAAACTCTCATTTCAACTTTTATAACAACGGTATTCCCAATGTTTCTCGTATTAACCAAATCACCGACCTTCAACGTCGTAGCTTGCTCGAAACTGTCTATCTTGTTCGCCAAGGCTTTGAAACCGAAATGATGAGAGGAACTTATTCAAATTGGATGTCTAATACCATGGCTTTGGCATACCATCATGAATGTCTTTACCATTCTGTCATGGCCTTTTCTTTTGGTTTCCAAGCCCTGAAAACTGGAAGTCAATACCATCGTAACCTTAGCGACAAGCATCGTGTTTTGGCTTTAACAAAATTCAACTCTGAACTTGAAAACATTTCTCCTTCAAATACTGATGCTCTTCTTGGTACTTCGCTTATTTTATATTGGGATGCCATGTACCAAGTAGATACAATATACTCTTACATCAACATGTGTAGAGGTTTAGGTGCCATTCTTGAGAAAGTTCAAGCTAATTCTTCAATAACTCAAACGTCAATCTGTATGACTGAATCTCTTTCTCAAGCAATTAAAAGTATTCTGAATCCAAGATACCCTCATCACTTTTTTCAAGAACTTATTGATAGAATTGCTCTCTTTGAACCTCTGGTGATGGCCGACAATGCTGATACCCAAAAAGAATACTACTACCTCAGGGATTACACGTACAGAGTTTATGGTTTCATCAAATCTGGCATACATTCTACCCAAAACTATATTTACGATCCCAACGTTCTTTACGACTTTATCAAGGAATGGATTTCCAACTTTCCTTGTTTGTCGTTTTCAATCGATTTCATTAGAAACGATATTTCAGTTGTTCTTTATGCGTTTTTCGACGCGGTCTCACATGCTCTAGACGCGGTATTTCCTGAGGCTCGCTATCTTTTTCAATTTTCTTTTAATGGTCCTATTGATTTGATTGGCGCCGAGTCCGCTGCGTTAATTGTGTCTACTCAGCAAGCGTTTGATCATTTAGAATATCCTCTTCGTTTGATTTCGTTTTTCAAAAAGCGAACATTCAAACTGAGTGTTTTGTTTATCAATTCTGATCCCTTCTTAATGGGTCCTTCAAACGTTCCTCTCTACAGGTCTCGTCAAAATGATTTTGTTTTAGAAAAGTACATTTATTCATTTGCTGATGAGCGATTAAACAATGGGTTTGACGAGTTTATGCCATCTTTGAATTCAGGAATCCAAAATGACGTAAATCCAAACAACAGTACTAAAGGTTCTGTTTCTTCAAATAATACATCTACAAGTTCAGAGCCAACGACTACCACAACCCCATCTTATGGTGACAATTCAATGATACCTGACATGTCTTCTTCTACTCCAAACGATGATTCACCTCTTTCTGTGCCTGAAGATACGCCGCCAATGCCTGCTCTTTCTTCATTATCCATGGGTTCTTTCAAAACATATTTTGATGATCGATTAGATATTTTGAGACAATTTGCTCCTAATCAACCTGATATTTATTAATCAAATTATTTATTTTTTTTTTTTCTACGGGTTTAGTTGTGGAATGTTTTTTATTTACATTTTTAATCTTTATTATTTCATCATTGTCTTACAATGCAAATCATTATTTTTATTATTGTTTTTCAATAGTTTTGTTAAAGATGACAATTTTTGATTACTGAATATTTTTACAAAGAAAAAGTAAACAAAGTTTATTCAAGTCATTTTATAAAAGTATTTTTTCCTCATTTCCTTTATTCTAATATATCACAACATGGTCAAATTGATTAATATAAGCCTCAATTCTTTTTTTTTCAACATCTTTCAAATACTTTATATAATCCTGGCAAATTGGCAATCTCAACCACATCCTTCAACAACTTTTTGGGTGCCAAAAGTCGTAACTTGGCAGCTGGACAAATCACATTTGTCAAAAGCTCAGAAATCTCTTTGCGACGGTGTTGACGATACTTGATTTGCGATTTTTGGTATGAAGAAAGTGATTTGAATTGGGTATTTGTAAATGTATCGTCATCAACATTATCATCATCATAATCATATTCTTCTTCTTCTTCTTTTGACTTATCAATTTCCATTTCGTTTGCGTCTTTATCAGATGAACCCCCATTTGATCCACTTAACTCAATCCCGTCTTTGTCATCTAGCACAGGTTCTGGTGAATAAAACTGGGCAAGGTGTGTGAAAATTTCTCGAAAACATTTTTTTTCATCGTCATATGGAACTTGGTTTACGAGCCTCGAAACAAAAATCGATAGCTTTGCTAATGGCGGAATGTAACCTTTTAAAATCATTGGTATCGTAACTAATCTTGATTCCAAAAAAGTGTCGACTACTTTTGTATTGTATTCTTGTTCAAGTTTTGCAGTATCAGCATCAGCTTCTTCTAAAATAGGTCGTTCAATTATTTCATCAACATCCTCTTCTTCTTTGATATCATTATTATTATCTTCATCGTTATTTCCATCTTCTCTTTTTTCATACTGTGATAAACCATCAATTGTTTGCGCCCGCTTTTTCTTGATCCGTAATATCTCGGTAGGCGTCGCAAACCGTATACTGAAGTACTCTCGAAACATTCCGCGCATCTCCCATAACATTATAATCTGATCTTTGTTCAATTCTTTAATCAATTTCGGTCCCAGGATATCCTTTACTTTTAATCCAAATTCAGGTTCAATGTTTTCTTTGTATTCTCCACCCCGACTATCTTGATTTTGTTTACTCTGGCTTTTTTCGCCTTGTAACGTAATAGTCCCCAAATTGCTAAATTCCGCTAAAGCTGTTTGGTAAAAAATAGCTTCTGAAAATGTTCCATAATCCACCATATATAACCTGATATCGTGTTGAAAAGCCATCAGCCTTCTTTTATGATCAACCACGCCAACAAACGTCATTTTGGAAATAACTTCAGTCAAAGCGTCATGGGCCTCGGCTTCAACCTCTTTTTTGAGTAGCCGGACTGACGATAGTCGGACATCTACTCGGTCGCGGGATACATATAAAATGTCGCCTGGTATCGTGATTCCGCCTTGTTTGATTGCCCGTTCTTTTACTAAACTGTGACTTTGTGAATTTGAACTTGTTATTTGGGTATTATTGTTATTTCTATCATTCGATGTTGTAGATGATGTGCTATCCGTGCTACTATTTGATTCATGAGTAACTGCAACATTTCTCGGTAACAATTCATTTGAACTTGCATTTTCTTTTGAATTTATTACCTGTGACGATATCTGCATGTCTTCGTCTCCATCTTTATCAACAATGTATTTTTGTTTGGCTGGTTGTACAAAACTTTCGACAAGCGTGTTTGCTTCATCTTTCTCTTCTCTGGCTCTTTTTTGTGCTCGATGTAACTTGGCAATGGATCCTTGCGAAAATGCTGCGTTTTGAAACATGGCTGGAAGTTGTGTTTGTGCATGATCTGTTCTTACCATTTTATATTCATAAATTTTTTTCTTGTCTGTTGATCTTGATTGTGGTCGACTTGATCCACTTTCTAAACTTTCGTCGCTTTCTTGTTGTGTAGACTGTAAAGAATTAATTCTATTAAACCCTTCTCCAGTTCCCCCAAGCGTGTTTTGGCTGCGTTGGCTCATGCTAAGTCCGCCAATTGCACCTGTATTTACTGAAACTCCGGGTATTGTTAAAATGGTTTGCGTTTTAAACGTTCGAGATGATCCTTGTGCAGCTAATACTTGTTGAACAGATGTACAAATCATGTCAATCACTTCATCTTCATACAAAAATCTCACATCTCGCTTAGTAGGGTGGATATTAACATCTAAATTTCGTGGATCAAAATCAAGTGCTAGGTATACAAACGCATGGCCTCCTTTGGGTAAATGTTTAGAATAAACACCTTGCAAAAGTGCTCGACGTAATGGATCACAAGCAACAGATCGGTGGTTAATGAAAAATACAGGAGGTACTGCTTTTTTGGCACTGTAGTTGGCACTTGTGATTTGACCTTTGCCACCCAAAAATCCATATTCTGGTTTTGCGGGTATTTCAACAGTAATAAGCTCATTAGCGATTGGTGATCCATAAACTTGTCGAATTCGGTCAACTTCAACTGGTTTCTTTTTAGGGTTTGTAGAAAATGGTCGTGACGCAGAGACAATTAAAGAAGGATGAGCATCACCAAACTTTTTACAAGAAAACGATACTTGTGTACAATGAATAGCATATCTTCCGACAATGTCTAAAATTTTGCTGAATTCTTCAGCTTTGCTTTTGAAAACTCGTTTTCGTGCTGCAACATTGTAAAACAGATCTTCAACTTGAATAATTGTTCCATCTCGGCCAGCAATTGCTTTAGGCTCTCCAACTTCTTTTCCATCGACATAAGACACTTTCCAAGCGCATGGAGACTCTTTCTGTTTAGTAGTCACAGTCAAATGAGCAATATGTGAAATTGATGCCAGTGCTTCGCCTCTAAAGCCGTAAGTCGTCAGTCTGTTTAGATCTTCAAACTCTCTTAGCTTTGATGTAGTAAATCGTTTACACAAGATTGGTAAATCGCTTTTGTTTATTCCTGATCCATTATCGGTGATTTGTAAAAGTTTAAGTCCACCATCCTTGACAAGAATCTCGACGCTAGTAGATCCAGCATCCACAGAGTTTTCAAGCATTTCTTTTAAAGCATTTGCGGGTGCAATGATGATTTCTCCAGCTGCGATACGGTTAACAACAGCTTCGGCGAGTAGCTGGGAATGAAAGTTAGAAATTGAAAAGTGAATGTCAAATATTCCTTATAGGCAAGCATACCTTGATTCTGCCTTGTTCATTGTTTTTCTTGTCATTGTTGTTTTCCGACATTTTTCAAACAAGACTCTGTATTTTCAAGATGCTGTTTTGTTCACAATGGAATTGAACAAAAAATGGAATTTATGTTCAGTGATGCACGGCTGCGGCGTTTTATGAGTCATGTGACTCTTTTTTTTTTGTCAAACGCGCACGCGTTTTTTCATTTTTTTTGTTCAACCCAAAAAGTAATTATTATAATTTATCAAAATGTCGCAAAGCACCCAAACACAAACAAATACCCAGAGAGCTCAGCAACGCTCAGATCAAGATGAGAAAGAAAAGAAGCGCGAGTTCCAGCGTACAATGTACCGCCGAGTAGGCGCTGAGGTGGACCAGTTAGATCCAAAACTTGCTAATAAGGACAATGTTTCTGAAAACATTGAAAAAATGCAAGATCGATTAAGTGATATCCAAACTATTTACGAAATGGTTGATCGAACAAATGAAGCCTTGATTGATGCGGATGTGTTGCAACGTGCTTCTAAAATCACTGCAGAGTCAGCGCGAACACTTGAGTTGGGTTCGTCTGCTATCTTCAATGTTTATGATTTCATTGGCAGTATCAAGCACTGTCTTGATATTCAGACACAAAAAGCTGTTGGTAGTGATAGTGTGCAAAGAGATCAAAGCCAAGCTGTTCACCCAAGTTCTGCTGGTTTGTGTGCCTTTGGTGAAATGTCAACTGGCTGGTTTGGTCATGTAACTACCAGTGATTTTCTTGTTGGACCTATGTCTACAGAATATGTCAAACCTAAAGCCAAAGCTGTGAGAGAACGTGTTGTTACTGGTCCTGTCACCAAAGTTGGAGATATCGGCATGGATAATGTAAAAACTAGTGCCAATATGATGACCAAACTTATTAAAGATATTTTTACCCAATTAATAGACCTTGATACCTCAGAAGAAGAGCCGGTTGGTCTATTTGAATTTGCGTTAAATCCTACGTCATTTTCGCAATCAGTAGAAAATTTGTTTTACATTTCTTTCTTGGTTCATGACGGTCGTGTCGGTATCAGTTTTGATGACGATGGTATTCCTTCTATTTACACAGTGCCACTTCCCAGTGATCCTGATGCGGCACATGAAGAAACGATGCGTCGTAAGAAACTTCCTACAAACCAAATGATTTTTGATTTGGATTTCGAAACATGGGAAGGTCTGATAAAGTATCTTGAAATTAGTGAATCACATATTCCAACTAGAGCTTCGGTTCAGCAAGTTGGACCTAACTCAAGTACTTGGTTTTCTGGTTGATTTCTATGGTTTTGAGAATATATATTATAATAACAATATGTATTTTTTTTTTCATTTTGGAATCCAAAGAACAATGCCAGTTTCTTATCTGTTAATGATTGAGACGAAAACAACAAATTTCGTGTTCATATTTACGCAAGCTAATTAAGGCTCCTAATCTCAATCAGTACAATCCACGTGCAATGTTGCGACTAAGGTTGAGCATCGACCTTCCCAAGTCAAATAAGACAGTAAAGGGCTGACGATATGGCAAATGCCGATCATCGGCTATTTCTTCTTGATGCATTGATCACGTCGGTTATCACTGGCCTGAATCTTCGGATGAACTTATTGCAAAACCCCCGGCTGGCTCGCCATCAGCAGAAAAGTCAAAACCCGGCACTGATAACGCCAATCACAGCCAAACCGTACTTGATAAAACCTTTTTTTGGAATCTCAGCATCTGATTGGCCAATGCCGCATTTCAGACACAAGGCATTGAATTTGTCTCCAGCCTCGCAATATCTTTTTTTTTTCGAGGGTATAAAAAGACCTTTTTACCCCACCATTTCAAATAGTTTCTTCTTTTTTCCTGTATTTCACTTTTATTTATTTTCAAGTATACGCTGTATATATCAAAAACCTTTTGTACTTTAAAAAATGTCTCTTTTCACTAAAATCAAGCTTCCCAATGGCGTCGAATACGAACAGCCAACTGGCCTTTTCATCAACAATGAATTCGTCAAAGGCTCTAGTGGCGAAACTATTGAATCTTTAAACCCTTCTACTGAAGAAGTTCTTGCTAATGTCGAGGCTGCTAGTGAACAAGATGTCGATACTGCTGTCAAAGCTGCCCGCAAGGCTTTTGAAAATGGCTGGAAAACTCATGACCAAGACGAAGTTTCTCGTTTGTTGCACAAACTTGCAGATCTTTTTGACCGTGACCTTGAATTGTTATCTGCAATTGAAGCCGCTGACTCTGGTAAGCCATTGACTCAAAATGCCCGTGAAGATATCATGGCCAGTGCCCAATTGTTTAGATACTTTGCTGGTTATGCTGACAAAAAAGGTGGCTCAATTGTCGAAAATACTAAAGACATGCTTTCCTATGTTATTCATGAACCCCATGGTGTCTGCGCTCAAATCATTCCTTGGAACTATCCTGTCAACATGGCTGCTTGGAAAATTGGTCCCGCCATTGCTACTAATAACTGCATTGTCTTGAAACTTGCTGAAAACACTCCGTTATCCATGCTCTATGTTGCTAAACTCGTCAAGGAAGCTGGCTTCCCTCCCGGTGTCATCAATATTATTAACGGTACTGGTAAGGTTGCTGGTTCTGCTATGTGCTCTCACCCTGATGTCGACAAGGTTGCTTTTACCGGCTCCACTGCTACTGGTAAGTTGATTATGAAGATGTGCGCCGATACCCTCAAGAATGTCACTCTTGAGTGCGGTGGTAAGAGTCCTTTGCTCGTTTTTGATGACTGTGACTTTGAACAGTCCATCAAGTGGGCTCATATCGGTATTATGCACAACATGGGTCAAATCTGTTCTGCCACTTCCAGAATCTATGTTCAAGATACCATTTACGACAAGTATGTTGAGGCTTTCAAAGCTTTTACTGAAAAGGAATCAACTATTGGCGATGTTTATGATGAAAAGGTCATCCAAGGTCCTCAGGTTTCAGCTCTTCAACAAAAACGTGTCTTGTCATACATTGAAAAGGGCAAGGAAGAGGGCGCTCGACTTGTTCTTGGCGGCAATCCCATCGACGGCAAGGGTTACTATGTTGCTCCTACTATTTTTGCTGATGTTTCCGATGACATGACCATCATGAAAGAAGAAATCTTTGGTCCCGTTGTTTGCATTTCCAAGTTTTCTACCGAACAAGAAGCCATTTCTCGTGCGAACGATACTACATACGGTCTTGGTGCCGCTGTCTTTTCAGAAAACTCGTCACGTTGCATTCGTGTGTCCAATGCCATTCGGGCTGGTACCATTTGGGTCAATTGTGACAACACTGCATCTCCCCGTGTTCCATTTGGAGGTTTTGGATTGTCTGGTATCGGCACCGAATTGGGTCAATACGGTCTTGACGTTTACACTCTCAAGAAGTCTGTTGTCCTCAACATTGGCACCAAGCTTTAATTTTTAATACACCTTTTTATATATTTAATAGTTTAATGACGAACATAATGAATAAGTTTTTTTTTAATCTTATCTTGCAAATTTTCATTTTTTTCGTTGTCCAAAATACGTCATACAAATATTTATCAACACTTTAACCCAAAGCATGGGCGGCAAATTACATTTCAAAAATAAAGTTTTGAATGCAAAAAAATGCCTCGAGCCGGATTCGAACCGACGATCTCGTCATTACTAGTGACGCGCCTTACCAACTTGGCCATCAAGGCTTTTTGAAATTTTTGAAAATGAGCTTGATAAATTGTCATTTTAAATGAAAAAAGCATACAAATGCATGAAACGAGGGTTAAAACTTGAACAAAATTAATCAGTCAATCAGTTATGTGGATTTATAAATATATTTTCTTTTGGTATCACTTTGACTTGTTTATTTTTCGTGGTTTTCCCGTCTATAAACATCAATAGATCCAAAGCATTCAAGAACAACATAATCTGACTAAAAAAACAAGCCAATCAACAATAATTCAATTCAGTAGTTCTTGCTTGTTTAGTTTTAAAAGTTTTGATGGTCTTCAGTAAATCGATCAAAAAAACAGTGTATTGATTGAATTTGTAAAACATGATCTGGATTTGGCATCGCTGGTCACCCATTTAAAGCTGTTTTGGCAGACAAAAAAATTATAATTATAATTGTTGGTTGTAAGAGCATTCAACAGTAACAAAAACGGGGTAGATAGTTTAGAACCGGTGCTTTGAAGGAATATCAAGTTGTATTCGCACGTTGCCAACCAAAGCCAAGTCTCGATTTGCATCGCATTGTGGTGTTTCCAGCTCGAAGAAACACATGCTGAACCCGATCCGCTCAATGGCGACCCTAGCCCACGCGGCTGTTTTATTTTTTATTTTTATTTTTTTTTCAGGGAAACAATGCACGTGGGCGGCCAGCACAGCCAGTAGGCAGCAGGCATTGGCGGACATGCTCGTGCTTCCGGTTTTCTTTTGATCTGAACAAGTTTACTTGATTCGATTTTGCAAAGAATTCTTTGGAATATTCTACATAAACTGTTTTTTTTTTTTTTTTCAAATAAATATATTCAATATTCTTGATATTTTTCATTGTTTTTTTTTTTGTTGATTATTGACAAATTTTATATCGCAATGGCTACCCAGAAAGAAGTTATCAAACAAGACCCTGAGTCCAAGGTTCAAGAAACTGAGTCCGATGCTCAACAACAACCGTCATCTTTAGATCTTTTGGATGTTCGCACATTGCCAGAACATCGACAGATTGAAGCATTCAAGCTTGTCACAGATGCCCAGGCCCAGCGCCGAAACCTTTCCAACAAACGAATGTATCGCAACCACCTATTCATTGGCACTTACTTGCTATTGTCTGCCATCGCTGTTTACAAAATCCGCGAGCGTTCTCTTAAAAACGATATGATGATGGAGTGGGGTACGATGATGTTGTCTTTATCTGGTATTGCTATGGCCGTGATTTCTTTTGCTGGCCGATTCACTGAAGAAGCCCTCAAAAAGGCTGAACGCATGAATATTGGAGAAATCTTTGGTGTTGATAAAGACGTTTTTGCATTTCTTTACAACAGTGTAATTGTTGGTGTCGTTGCAGTACGCAGAACCCCAGCTGACAAGGAAGGAAAGGCCATGTTGGAAAAGATTGCTAAGCAACATGCAAAGAAGCGCGAGGCAATGGATGAAGAAGAACTCGAAACATACGAAAAAGAAGAGTCTGCCAAAGTCAATGTATTACCAACTGTTGATGACGATGCTGCATTGGTAGCAGGCTGGGCAGTATTGAAAAAATATCGTGGCATCGGAATGGGCAAAGACTTGCTTGACAAGGCCGAACAAGTCGCACGCACAAAGTTTAACGCCAAAAAGCTTGTCGTCGTCACCGAAAGCATTGAACTTCCTGCCAACGCCATTCTTGCCAAAAAGGGATTCAAAAAGACAAAGATTTCTAAATGTAAAAGCTACAGAGGCTCGTTGTTTGGCATCTGTGAATACGAGTGGACCAAGAATCTTGTCAAGAAGACGGATTCCAAAAAGTGATTTCTACAAACTTTCTATCAGAAAAAAAAAAATTTTGTATTTGATTTAATTTGTTTAATGTTTTTCAATTGTTAATTTGTTGATTTTTTTAATTTTCACTAGGGTCACGTTTGTATGACGTAACGGTTGCATGGCGGCGTTTAATCCAAGTCCGACAAAACAAACAATCAATAAAAAAATGCCTCGAGCCGGATTCGAACCGACGATCTCGTCATTACTAGTGACGCGCCTTACCAACTTGGCCATCAAGGCTTTTTGCTAAATTTTTTTGTTTCAAAATAAATAACTGTTTGCTTGAAAAACTGACTGTTTTATTTGACAAATATTGATTTTTCTTTTTCTAATCTACTCGACACCAATGTATCGGGCTATTAAGGAATGGGGTGGAACACCGTCAGGTTTCATTGATGATGTGACTGTTACTGTTCAAGGTAAAATTGAAGAAAACACTGAACGCTTATCCAAGATTCTTAAGAATTGCTGTGATTGGGCCACTACAAGAATGACCAAAATTGATCTGGGGGATAAACTCGGATTTATTCATTTTGTCAAGAAATTGGACGTCAATAAAAAGAAGCTGGTACTAACACTGCCAACAGGTGAAAAGCGAGAGCCTCAGGAACAAGTTAAGCTTTTGGGAATAGTTCTCGATCATGCTTTGAACTTCAAGACTCATATTTTGAAAAAGATAGCTAGT
>JAJLVH010000145.1:0-15456 GCA_030570155.1 Magnusiomyces magnusii
GTTTCATTTTACCAACTTTTCTGCCTAAGTTATAAGCACCGCATGCAGCAACTATATAAAGTAACATTGGATTGGACGTGGCAAGGGTAGGAATAGCACTTTGAAAAATGGGAACCGAAGACATGTAATCTAAAAACATTGCTTGGCCGGAGATAAAGTTTTTAATTGCTAGAGATAAGAAAGAATCGGTGAGAACATGATTTGCGCGAGATGCGATAAAAGTGTAGTCATGGAGAAAGTATTTTGATTTTAAACAATTGATATTTGGTTGAGACGGAAGAATGTTGGATGGATTGTGTAATAGGACTAAAGGAGAAGAGATCCGAGGGTAACGAATAGGATTTTCATGTTGAAAAGGATCGAATTGAAGATTTGAAGTGATTGAAGGTTTTGGTTTAGAGTCAGCAGCTGAAGTATTTGTTGATGTGATTCCATTAATAGTAGTAACGGTTGTTCCCAAAACCGTTGAAGTTGATAATCTAGTCGTGACTGTAGGGGTTTGAGAGATATCAGGGTATCGATCCAGGCCTCCTTTGTATTCAGCAGCGATTGCTCGAGATTCATCACAAATGGCGAAAAAATGAGGACGGAATGGGACAACGACGTCTGGAACAATGACCTTTGTTTCCATGAAGTTTAGTTTGATGCCACGCCGGCATATTCGATTAGATTTTAAGCAATTCTATTTTTTTTTTTTTTGTAGTTAGTAAATAAATACATAAAAAAATAAAAATAATAAAAAATAAAAAAACTTACATAGCAAACAGGCAAACCTTCATCACCTAAAAATTATGTCAACATTTGTCTCTAAGATTCAACTTATAGATAATTCACTTACATTTCAAATGTCGTTCACGACAAGTCAAGCTATTTTCATTTGTTTATTAATGATTGATACAAAAATATAAAATACATGTATATAAGAGGTATAAAATCAACTCACCATCCAGTTCGAACACGTCTTTTCTTGGTGTTACTTTTGTTTTTTGAAATTTTTGTTGGTTTTGTATGATTCGAGTCTGGTTGATTTAAGTCTGGCTGATTTGTAGACATATTTCCATTTGTCGTCATTTAAAAATTTGAAAAAAAGAAAAAGTGAAATTTTAAAATTTAAATAAAAAATAAAAAATAAAAAATAAAAATAACATTTACGGCAAGAATTGGCTAAAAAAGCAATTTCGAAAAAAAAAAAAAAAAAAAAAAACCGCGTTTTTAACCGATTCAGTTTAGTTATATTCTAGTTATATTCTATTTGTAAATGTAAATCATATATATCTAATAACCAAGAATCAATAAAGAAAAAAAAAAAAATTAATATCCAATATTGAATTCACTCTTGTGATTCAACTTTCTTGCTTTGGCCAACAACAACTTTCGTCCATCAACTTCAACTTTTCGTTTTCCAAACTCTTCTTCTTCACTATCGTCGTTATTAAACCCTCTCTTCTTTCCTTTCTTGTTCTTGTTACTCATGTTTCCTGGCGTCTCTCGTAATCCAAAACTTTTGGCAACATGGCCCAAATGTAACTCTTTCAAATTGAAAATGTTGCGCTGACTTGACAAATGTGTAGCATAGGCTCTTAAATGACTCATAAATCCTTTTTTGGCTTTCAAATGTGCTGATGCATCTTCTAATAACCATCTTTCAATATTCAAATGCCAAGTAGTCGCTTCAACTTCCCAATTGATTTGCCCTTGATGCGTATTTACTGTTGAACTTCCAACATTCTCAGTAAACGCTTTACGTAAAACTGTTTCATACTTTTCCTTCTTGATTCCTGTTGGATGATATGCCTTGATTTCTTCTAAATACTTTTCTTCATTTCCTGGTAACAAGAAAATGACTGCTTCTCCTGCTTCTCCTGCTCTTGCTGTACGGCCAACTCTATGGATATGGTCTTCGGTCGCAAATGGTGGATCATATTCAACAACATCGGTAATATGTGGAAGATCTAAGCCTCGTGATGCAACATCTGTACAAAACAAAATCGAAACTTGATTCTCTTTCTTTTCTTTTTCATTCTTCTTTTTCTTGCCAAAAAATTCTTTTAATGTCGCTGTTCTTGTGGCTTGAGACAAGGATCCATGAAGTTTATGAACAACTGCGTTTTTTCCTAACCAAGGTCCTGTTGAAACTGTAGATATTTTCTTTTCTTTCTTTTCATTATCATCACCCTTGTTTTCAACCTTCTTAACTTCGACTCCCTTTCCTCCACGAGTAAAAACTGAAAAATGGAAATCAACCGAATCTGAACATGAAAAAAATACAATCACTCTTGTGTTTCCTTTTCCGTTTCCTTTTCTAACAATATTACGAAGCTCTGCTGCCAACGTAACTAATCTCAATTTAGGCGGAACAACCAATACTTTTTGTACCAATTGTGCAGGTGCTGTGTAATTAGATGGATCATCAATAATTCCTGAATTGTTGCCCAATTTTTCTTCTTCGTTTTCATCATCTCCTTTCACGCTATTAATAGTCACCCAATCTGCATTTTTAAGTGAGGTTTCTCCCAATTCTTTGACCTTTCCTTTAACTGTTGCTGAACACAAAATGTTGATTCTCTTTTTAGGAAGCATTGGATATTTGCTCGCAGTTCTATGAATATGACTTCTGGTATCCAAAGCTTTAAGAATTTTGGTAATAGTTTCTTCAAATCCAAGTTCCATCAATCGATCACATTCGTCAAGAACTAACCATCGTACTCCTGACAAATTTAACGATTCCGTGGTATCCATATGATCTGCCAATCGACCGGGTGTGGCTACCAATACATTCACACCTTTACGAATTCTAGCCTTTTCAGACTTTTTCTTTTCGCCACCTGAAACTATACCAGGAACTAGCCAATGACATCCTTGTTGTAAAGTCACCAACACGTTATAAATCTGTGCTGCCAATTCACGAGTAGGTGCCAAAACAATTCCAAACAATCCGCTTTCTCTATTGATATTGGATCCACTAGTTCCTTGTTCAATTAACCGTTGCATGATTGGTAAAGAGTATGCCAAAGTTTTACCAGAACCTGTTTGTGCTTGAACAAACAAATCTCGATCTCGTCCATTCAAAACTTTAGGAATAACGGCACATTGGATTCTAGTCGGTTTAACAAGTCGCATTTTGTCATACATCACTTTGGTCAAACCTTCACTAACTCCTAATCCTTCGAAAGTACTGGCTGAATTTGTAGATGGTGCATTAGATGGTGAGTTCTTTTTCATTTCTTCTTCTTCTTCTTCGTCCTCGTCTTCAGCTTCTTTCAAGTCGTCTGGTCTGAATAATGAAGAAACAAAGGTTGAACCATCCTCACCTTCTCTTTTCTCGTTATAAATAACTTTGGAAAGTTTCTTTTTGACGCCATCTTTATCTTTATTGTCTTCAAGTTTCTTTTTCTTGCGGAATTGAGCTGCAACACTGGTATCTGTTTTTTTGCCAACCGGTTTAGAAGTTTCACTTTTTCTATCTGATTTAACAAGTCCTTTTTTTTCTGCATAAGAACGACGTTTACCGAGTGGAATCTCATTAATACTTTTTCTTCCATTCTCTTCACCTTCGCCTTCGTCTTCACCATTCTCTTTATTATTTTGAGTCTTGATAGCTCTTCGAATCATTTGTCTTTCAAACTTTGAACCTCCCTCAATCACATACTGTTTCCTCAACGATGTCGCCGAAACAGGTTTAGGAGCTGCTGGCTGGTCAAACGACAAATTGAGAATGAGTCCGTCGTCGTTGTCGGTCATTTTTTATTTTCTTATTATCTTTTTGTTATAATTAAAAATTTTATAGAAGAAAAGAATTTCTCAATATTGAATAAAAAATAAAAAATTTTATAAAAAAAAAAAAAAAAATTTAGCCGTTCACCCTTACCCTTTAAAATTTTTGGCTTTTAAATTTCAAACCACGAAAAACGTCAATCGATGAGAATATCATCAACTATAACCATCAAGATTACCGTTAACTTTGGCGTTAAGACTGTATAAAAATGAACTATGACGACGACTTGTTTGTAACAGGTGATTCATCTGATACCGTCAAAATCAAAAAGGAACCAGAAGACGGTTCAGTCAATACCTCTATTAATATTGATACTAATATCACTGACGTCGAAACGGAAGTCAATATAGAAGTCGATAATGACAACCAAACAGCATCGACTACAAAAAATCTTGCTGCTGTATCAATCAAACCTCAATCAATTGTTTCAGGACTTGGCAAACCCGTTCGCTCAACTAGCGAAGCTTTAAATCACTTATACGAAAGCAACAATGCCATCCCAATAGACTCGACTCCCGAACTGGTCTTGAATGACGAAAATGATGACGAAATCGTGTTGGAATATCCCGTCTTTTACTCAAATGAATACCTTGAAAAACTCTACCTTCTGCAATACCCTACACGATCCGCTGTCCGGCCGTTGGTTGATATCAAAGGTTCAGGTATTGTTGACTCTCGTATCAAGCCAAAGTCTCAAGTCGTTGAAGTCGACATTCCAATCGAAACTTCTCATTTTTATGACAAAGAAAAAGGCGACAATTGGGGTGGACTTGATAAACAAACCTTTGGCGGTGTTGCCAAACCTGTTCATGGATACATGGTTGGAGTTTTCAAAGATAACCAACTTCATTTAAATCCTATACATGCAACTGCGCAACTACGTCCTCAATTTTCTTACATTTCTCAGCCCCCTGCTCCTGTCGGAGATGCTGCCATTACCAACACAGCCATTGATAAAGAAAAAGAAAGGGTAAATGGTGCCAAATCAGGTCCCAAAGCTGTTCATTTAACTGCAAAGATTGTTGGCGACAACGCCCCTAGTTTCAGTGGCGCTTTGACTGCCCGTAAGAAAATGGAAGACGAAGATTTTGTCAAAATGGAATGGTTTGATCGAGATTCTGAGGAATCTTGGTCTGTTTCTGACCACTTGGTGAGCGAATCCAAAGCTCATCTTGTGTCTACAATGGATAGCCAAGAGTATATTGAAACGATTTCGTCGCCACATATCGATCCCCTTGAGGCATCTAGACTGGCAGCTGAAGCTTCATTAGCGGCTGCAAAGAAACAGCAGTTGGAAATTGCGGCAGCGCGACAAAAAGCTGCTGCTGCTGCTGCCAAACATAATGTAGCAGCTCGACCAACTGCAACTGCTAAAGCTAAAGCTACAAGTTCCAAACAAACTGCAAGAGCTCCTGTTAAAAGAGCGGCAAAGAAATAATTATAATGATTATTAGTAAATAAATAGATCAATTGGATACTTTTGTTAATATCCAAATTTTATTGATAAATTTGTAAATTTGTAAATTTTGTTGCAACTGAAGTTTTGTAGCGATGTGGAATTTATTTACAATTAATCGCCATTGGAATCAGAATTCACTGTCATTAACTACGCTATTGAAAATACATTTACAATTCAAAGCAAAAATAAATAAATAAAATGAATGTCTTTGGATCTCAAAAGTCTTTACTTTTTGATCGTATAAATATCTTTGCTTGTATGTTTTCATTCTAATTGTTATTTTGATTCAAACCAATACTAATTGATAATTGTTCTTTTTTTTTTTTTTTTTTTTTTAGCTAATAAACAATCCAACACACCTTCATCATCTGAAGACGAAAACTTGCACACCAAAAGCAAATCAACAACTGAAAAGGACCCAAATGAAAAAGAATTCAACGGATGTTATCTCAAATCAACAAGAGTTAAACCAATGTCTCTCATAAATATAAAAAAAGATCTACCACAAAACTTTTCAACTTTTGATACCGTGTTGGAGCAAAGGATCAAAGCTGAAAAGGTGTCGAATGCTACTGTGAATGAACTGAGAAGTGAGTTTTTATTAATTATCGATTATTCAAACACATTAATAACAAATTTTAGAACAAATTTATCTTAACTTTAAAGCACAGGTTCCAAATATTCCAACCATGTGTGGTTCAAACACTGATCCATTAACATCCTTAAAACCTTCAAATTCATTGAAATCATTACAAACAATAAGTTCGCTAAATTCAATCAGATCATCAAGTAACCATCTTTTTAACGAACCTGCTTGTGCAACACCTCAAGTGTACCAAGATTATACTATTACTCGAAATATATGTCCGCCCGGGTTTGAGTTGCCTGAACCTCCTGATGGCTATGATGAATACCTTGATTCGAAAAAGCCTGAAAAACAACAACAAGAAAAAGCGTTGCTTAATGAAAAGACAAATATGGCTAAGAAATGTGTTGACAGAAGAAATTCAAAATTGATGAAAAGCGGAATTAAAAAAATGCCTTTAAGGATTAAAAAAGATCAACGACGAGTTTCTAGAAGCTGTTCAATTTTGAAAAAGACCATGTCGATTTCTTCAAAAGGCTTACCAGTATCTACAAAAAACATGCCTGTATTTGTTGCAAGACGGGCGAGTAGTAGATGTGTGTATAGTCCAACTTATGAGTTGACAAACAGACATGTTTCATTTATGAAGGAGAAGGAAGAAAAGATGGAAATGGAAGATTTGTCTATTGAATTCACAAATGCTGATGAATGCTTTGATGAAGAAACAAAAGTAAAGAGTATTGAAAAAAAAAACAATAATAAACTGCAAGAAACATTTGATCAAAACCAATTTAAATATAAAGTTTCTTATACCACAAATATATCAGAATTAAGATACAAGAAGGCCGAAAAAAAGGCACAGAAACAAAAACAAGAGTTGATGAAGAGGATTCAAAACCAAAAAAGGTATACAGTTGGAGTTGAAGAGGAGCATGAACGGTGTCAACAAGTGGAAGAGCAGAAGATTTTGGAAATGTTGAAAGTTGGTAGAACTGTGAATAGTAGAGGATGTGGGGATGAAGGTAATGAACTGAAAGTGAAGGCAAAAAGCAACTCAAAAAGTCAATTAGTTAATAATATACGGATTCGAAACCAAGACTCTCAATTGCCTATTCCCAATATCCGTCTTCCTTTTGAATTCGAGTCTACAACATTTACAGGATATGAACCAGTGACGAATAAAAAAAGAAGAGAACTGAAGTCGATTAAAAATACACTGGGACAACGGTTGAATACAGTTGACGAAAAGTTGAATTCATTAAAGCCAACCAAACAGCCAATTCGAAGAAGCGGGTCGTGGTGCAGAAGCAAGCTTATGAAGGTGAGAAGACTCAGAACGTCCAAAAACCAATATTACAAGTATTTTAACTAGAATCAATACTAATCCCAGTGATAAGCTCGGTGTCGAACTCACAATTGTAAACCAAAATTAGCCCTAACCCTCGCGCTGGGTCTATAAAAGGCGGCCACAGCTGCCAACCTGAAGAAAGCGAATTGAAAGGTTTTGTTTGAATTTTAATCAAAGTTTTTTTAATCTCTATCGTTGTTGGCTATTGTCATTACTGCCGTCGCGATCATTGTCACTAATTGTCATTTGCTTCTAAGAAAGAATCAACGCGTTAAACACGAGAAGAGTTGCAATTGAAGTTTGGCTACGCGTGAATCAACAAAGAACCAAAGAAAGAAAAAAAAAAATGAACTTATCGCCGCCAACAACAGAAGTTTATCTTCCCTCATCAACCATATTTCCAGTCGTGATTACATCTTTACTCAAATCCATTGGCAGCCAAGTCAGCAAACACACTCCAATTCTACGGTTCAGGTATCGAAACTTTGTTGAAGAACCTGTTGATATAAATAACGGCGAAGAACCGCGGGAGGTCGAAAAAGAGTTTTATTCAACGTTTGATGTCCCGATAAATGGTGAAATCTCGCAATGGAATGTCCAAGTCGGGCAACAGATAAATGACCAAAACCAATCTATTGCTTGTATTAAAGAGCCTTGCACTCATTCAATTCAGTTCAACGGGTTATGTGGAATTTGTGGAAACGTTTTGGATAAAGAAGAAAAGGATTACACGGAGTTTAATAATGAAAACAGAGCTCCTATTAGCATGTCTCATGATACCAGTTCACTGACTATTTCACTTGATGAAGCACAGCGTATTGAAAAAATATCTACAAATCAGCTTATTCAACACAGAAAACTCATACTCGTCGTTGATTTAGATCAAACTGTTATCCAAGCTTCTATTGATACCCGTATTGGCCAAGTCATGGCTGATCCATCTGATCCAAACTATAATACCATCAAGAGTGTCCGATCATTTGATCTTCAAGAAGAATACATAATTCCTGCTACAGATTCTGAACCCGCACACCGCGGAACTACTGCAACGAAATATTACGTCAAGCTTCGGCCAGGTCTTTGTGAATTTCTCGAAAAAATGCACCACATTTACGAAATGCACGTTTACACAATGGCCACACGATCCTATGCTGAAGCAATTGCTGCAATTATAGATCCTGAAAAACGATACTTTAGCGACAGAATCTTGTCTCGAGACGAAAGCGGCAACATATACCAAAAATCGCTAAAACGGTTGTTTCCGGTGTCAACGGCCATGGTGGCTATTATTGATGATCGAGGGGATGTGTGGGGATGGAGCCCGAATCTTGTCAAGGTGGTGCCGTATAACTTTTTTCGAATAGGTGATATTAATGCGCCGCCTGTTCTTAATGATCAAAGCCAAGTGGATGATACTCCTATTGTGTCGGAACCTAGTGGAGAAAAGAGAGAAAACGATGGGGATGAAGCTGGTGACTCTAATGTTACGATAGCAACAGTAGATTCTAATGGCGAAAGTCATCTTGGCGAAAGTTTAGAAAATGGTTCAAGCAATGGATCAAAAACCAAAGAATCAAAAAATAATGAGTTGAACACCAATGATGAAATTTTCGAATCGTCTGATTTATCAATAGAACCAGTAAATTCTTCAGACCCAATCAATCCATCAGAAGTAATAGAACCTTCAAAAATCATTGAACCATCAGAATCAGAATCATCAAAATTGGAATTGGAATCAAACACAATAGAACCAAAATCGACAGACCCCAGCATTCTTGGTCCTATTCTTCAAGACGCCGATAATGAATTATTTACACTAGAGCCCGTTCTTTCAAGACTGCACACGACATACTACAACTATTTTGACAAAGTTGTCAAACAACACGGCGGCATTACAAATATACGAGAACAAGATATTCCAGATATTAGCACAATCATGCCCAGAATGAAAGACAAGGTATTTGACGGGTGCGTTCTTTTGTTTTCAGGATTCATTGATTATAATATTCAGTTTGACAACTCCAACATTGTACAATGGGCACGATCATTTGGCGCGGTGGTTGTGGCTGAATTGATTGATAGTGTCACGCATGTTGTTTCTAAATCAAATACGACGACCAAAGCGAGGAAAGCTTATGGAAGGCCGAAGGTTAAAGTTGTGTCAATTGAATGGCTATATGAATGTATTGCGGTTTGGGAGCACGTTGATGAAAGCGGGTATCTGTTGGAACCGCCAGCAGCTGATGATTTAACAGTTAAAGATGATTTAGATCAAGATAATGTGAATGCTAATGATAATAGCGATCATGACGATGATATGGAGGATGTTAATGCAGTTGATTTTGTCAATTCTTTAAATACTGGTAGCATTGATTGGGACAAAATTGATGAAGAGCTGAGAGATTTTATGTCAGATGAAGATGATTTTGATGAAGATAAGGAAGATAAAGAAAATGGAATTAAATTGTTGGACGATGATGATGATGACGACGATGATGATAGTGATTATGAAGAAGAGAGTGATGACAGTGATGATAGTGAAGAAGGTGAAGATGAAGAAAATGAAAATGATAATGAAAGAGCATCGACTGGAAGTAAAAGACCGCCAGAGAGTGGTTCAGCAACTGATGTTAAACAATTACCTAACGGAACAAGTGCACAAAAAGATGCAGTTTCTGATCAAACATCATTAAACAACGTTGACAGCAACGATACCACTAGAAAACGAGACTGGTCACATAGTTCTTTCGAAAGCGACGAAGATGAAGACGATTCGACATTGTATAAACGGCATAAAATGACCCAAACGGGGACTCTTGCCAATGGTCAAAGTGAAGCAAGTCTAAGCATCAACAGTAATGACAGTGGCGGACCAGATTACGATGAAGACGCGTTTGCGGCAGAGCTGGAGCTTGACTTGATATAAAAACGTACTTCTAGCTGTCGACGCAATTGTAAATCAATTGTAAATCAATTGTGAATATTGTTGTAATTTGTCAACTGCTGCAGTGCAACACGTGACCATAACTGCGCCCTCTTAACGCAACAAAATCCCGTTGCTTTCGCTTTTTTTTGTCCGGCCGTCACAGACAAAAACTCCATCCAAGCCATTCGGTAACAAATTAATCAAAAAGCACACACACAAACAATGGCTGATCTCACCGAATTGATCGATCAATGGCTTAGTCTTGATCCAAACCCCGACTCCCGAACCGAAATCCGCAGCCTCGTTGAGCAGAACGACACGGAAGAGCTCGAGAAACGCATGCGCCCTCGAATCCAGTTCGGAACCGCGGGCTTGCGTGCCGAGATGCGGCCCGGGTTCAGTGGCATGAACGACGTGACGGTGCTGCAAGCGTCTCAAGGGCTTGCGAGTTATGTTGCCCGTAACGTGGCAAACGCACTCGACCGAGGCGTCGTGATCGGATATGACCACCGACACAACTCGCGCCGGTTTGCTGAACTGACAGCAGCGTCGTTTCAACGTAAGGGGTTCAAAGTTTACTTGTATTCCCAGCTGGTCCATACTCCTTTGGTTCCATTTGGAATCAATCATCTCAACGCTGCGTGCGGTGTCATGGTCACTGCTAGCCATAATCCTGCGAAAGATAACGGTTATAAAGTGTATTGGGAAAACGGATGTCAGATCATTCCACCTCACGATCTCGGGATCGCAAGCGAAATCGAGCAGAATTTGACGCCTTGGTCGTGGGACGTTGATAACGTGCAACCTGACCAAAAAACCACTCTAGACATTGCGGTTGAGTATTTCAAAACTGTTAAAGACAAGCTGGTAGAAAACTGCGTGTCGGCACCAAATACTGCAAAAACCGAGGCCACTCTTGCGTCAAAGCATCCAGAAGCCGATGGTCCAAAGTTTGTGTATACGGCCATGCACGGTGTTGGAAACCCTGCCTTTATGAAGGTTGCTAGTATTCTTGGATTATCTGATCAAATCATTAATGTTGAACAGCAACAAGCGCCAGATCCGGATTTTCCAACAGTCAAGTTTCCCAACCCCGAAGAAAAAGGCGCGTTGGATTTGGCAAAGGAGTTGGCCGATAAGAATGGCTGCCAGATTGTGTTGGCTAATGACCCAGATGCCGATAGATTTGCAGCAGCCGTCAAGAATGAAAAAACTGGCAAATGGGTTCAACTTACTGGTAACCAGCTCGGTGCTTTGTTTGCGTATCACGAATTTGAAAGATATCAAAAAAAGAAAAAGGAGTCTGACAACAAAGTTGAGCCTTTGGCGCTTTTGAATTCCACAGTTTCAAGTCAATTGATCCGAAGCATGGCAGAAAAAGAAGGATTTAAATACGAAGACACTTTGACAGGATTCAAATGGATTGGTAATAGAGCAATGGATCTTGTCAAAGAAGGCTACGAGGTTCCGTTTGCTTTTGAAGAAGCTATTGGATACATGTTTCCTGTAGTTTATGACAAAGATGGAATTTCGGCAGCCACTGTGTTTTTACAAATGGCAGTCAATTGGCATACCCATGGCACAAACGCTTTAGAAGTACTAAATGACAAGATTTTTGCAAAATACGGATATTTTGCCGAACATAATTCATACTATGTTGCCGAAGATCCTAAAACCATTACCCAGGTGTTTGATCAAGTTAGATACGGAAATGGAGCCAAGGTGTTTGAAAAAGAACCAGAAACTATTGGAGACAAGTACCGGGTTCTGGCATGGAGAGATTTGACAATCGGATACGATTCAACTACAGTTTCCAAAAAACCAACTCTTCCAGTTTCTAGCAGTTCACAAATGATTACGGTTGAGTTAGAGCCGATTGAGTCTGGTAAAGAAGAAAAAGTCCGGTTTACTGCGCGTGGCAGTGGAACTGAACCCAAACTGAAGGTTTATATTGAAGCCATCGCATCGAACGAAGAACGAGCTCAGTTTTTGGCAGACGATGTTTGGGACGTTTTGGCAGTTGAATGGTTTAAAGAATTGGCATGAAAATGTGTTTTTTAAGCAGTGGTTTTTGCATTTGTGTTTGTTAAAGTTTAAGCCTCCACGTCAGCTCAAGGTGGAGCATGAAGTTTATATGATTAGAAAATGTATTTCTATTTCTTTTTATTTCTATTTTATCAATTATTGTCAATTATTATTATCAATTATTATTATCAATTATTATTATCAATTATTATTATCAATTATTTTCAATTACAATGACATTTGGACGACTCAAACCAAAGCCAAACCTTCCTCAATTCCAATCTCACGAGTATTTAGAAAAAGGCCATTTCCGGCCAAGACAAAATCATCATGTCTATAATGTTAAAACACTATTTGGTCTGATTCCTCGATACTCATCATTACCAACCCGGAAAAAGCTTCAGATAGAAAGAGGTTGCTTTTCAGCACTTGCAATTCTTGTCATATGGCAAATCTTTTTTGCCGATTCGTTGAATTCATTGAATTCATCAAACTCATTGAATTCATTGAATCCATGGAGTCCGTGGAATATCAATACATTTAAACCAAGCTTCTCTTTCTACAAACCCAAATTACCCAAAAACTCAATCGCGAATTTTTATCCTCCAAACCCTGGACAAATCCAGCACTATGATCTTCGACAATCCCAAGGCTCTAACCACGGTTGGGACAACCAAGAACGTTTACTAATGTGTATGCCACTCCGTAACGCGGTTCCTGTTTTACCAATGATGATTTCACACTTGGAAAACCTAACGTATCCCCATCAACTCATTGACCTCGCTTTCCTTGTTTCTGATTCCGACGATGCGACCGAGTTCGAACTGGGCCGCTTGCTGCAACAGAGCGAAATCATCATGCAATCGTTTCACAGCATTGAAATCTTTCATAAAGATTTCGGCGCCATTATCGGGCAAGGCTTTGATGACCGCCATGGCCTCAAAGTGCAGGGTGTTCGCCGTAAACTGATGGGACGTGCTAGAAACTGGTTAACTGCCGCTGCCCTCAAACCGCACCATTCGTGGGTATACTGGCGCGACGCCGATATCGAAATAGCTCCGCCGAGTATCATTCAAGATTTAATGAAACACAACCGTGATGTCATTGTTCCAAACGTTTGGCGGCCTTTGCCTGAATGGCTGGGCAACGAACAACCATATGACCTCAATTCGTGGCAAGAGAGCGAGCCTGTTTTAGAGTTGGCCAAGACTTTGGATGAAGATGACGTTATAGTAGAAGGATATGCAGAATACCCGACTTGGAGAGCCCATTTGGCCTACTTTCGAGACGGCAATGGCGATCCCGATGCTGTTTTTGATTTGGACGGTGTTGGAGGGGTTTCGATACTAGCGCGTGCCAATGTGTTTCGTCAAGGTGCCATGTTTCCTGGCTTTGCGTTGTGGAACCATGCAGAGACTGAAGCATTTGGCAAATTGTGTAGGAAAATGGGATTTACAGTTGGTGGCCTGCCTCATTATACGATCTGGCATGTTTATGAGCCTAGTAATGAAGATTTGGAGAAAATGAGAGAGATGGAAGGAAAAGAAGATCAAAGTAATAATAGCCAGTCAGTTGAAGTCTGATTGATTCAGCATTTTGTATTTCAATTAAACTTTATTTACAATTTTTTTTCATAACCAGTTTTTCAAAACGGTATCCAAAGAATCTCCATCAATAACCACGGTTTTCACTTTTTTGGGATCAAGATCTCGTTTCGTCAAGTCTGCTACATTTCCGGGCGCCAGTGCTATAAATTTGTTGACTTGCTGTTCATTGTAAAGATACTCAACAATGGATTTGTGCCAATAAACTCTATCAGTACACGAGTAAACCAAAGATCTTAGAAACTGGGATTCTGAAGTAAAAGGTCGTGCAGTGATGTTGGAAACCAATGGGATTCCCTTTTCGTCTTCACAATTAATTGCATCAAAATTAAACCTCTCTTTAGAATGCAACTCATCTACCAAATCCTTCATCACAGATTGAGCATGAGTCATGATGGGCGAATGAAAAGGTGCCGAAACTTTTAAAGGAATGGTTTTAAAAGAACGTTTAATGCCGAGTCTAGTTTGGATGTAAGACAAAACAGATTTGACAGCTTCAAAAGGTCCAGAAAAGACAATTTGGGAATTCGAATTGACGTTTCCTAGTTCGACAAATGGAGTCAAAGGGTGTAAACCAATTGATTCTAATTTTGACGACGGATTGGTATTACTATTAGATTTATTCAAAAAAGGACGTATTTCGGTATCGAATATGTTTATAATTTCATTTGCAGATTGTTTAGAAAACAGAACCACGTACATTCCCAATTCGATATCTTTTCCTCCATTGATTTGTTTCTGTTTCGACAAAAACAAGTTTTTAGAATCTTCCATGGCTTGACCTCGTTGATGAACCAACTTGACGGCATCTGAAAAGTGAAGAGCTCCAGCCACTGCTGCTGCAGAAAACTCACCAAGTGAGTGGCCCAAAACGTTTGAAAAGTTTGATTGAAGAAACCCTTTGTTTTTGTTGGTATTTGTTAATTGAGATTGAAGAATTTCAAAAACGGTATAACTTGTTGCCAAAATAGCAGGCTGAGCGTTGGACGTCAAGTTGATGTCTGGCAACATTGATTCGGCATCGGTTGACTTGACCAAAAGACGAGAGAAGCGCTGTTTTAGCGATTCGTCAGTTTCTTCAAGAATCGGCTTCACGATGCGTGGAAACTGGTCCAAAAGCGGTTGGAGCATGGCTCGTTGCTGGCTGCCTTGGCCGGGCAGCAGCAAAGCAGGCAGTTTTCTGAGCGACATGTCAGTTATTTTCTTCTTCTTCTCTTCAGCTGGTCATTAGCTTGGTATCCGCCAACTCCTGTGAAAAAGCCGTTGCTGGTTTGGACGCTTTTATACTTTTTGCTTCATTCACGTGTCTAAACATGTAATCTCTAAACAATCCCCACAAAACCAGGCATCTATTCCACGTGACCGTTCTATTTTTATACCAGCCCAAAACCTCCTTTCAACAAACTTGTTTTGCAAAAAAAAACAATTTCCAAATTCTCATCACCCAAGCTCGTTTTTTTTTAAAAACTTGTTACTGACGCCGTTCTTAACCACCAAAAACACCGATACCCTCCTCATAGAATGACTTTTGGCAAGTTTGACGTCATTTGCAAAAAGGCCCCTCTGCCTCTTTGTCCCCTTGTCGGGCCGTACGATACCAACACGACCGTGCTTCAGCTGACAGGTGTCAACCCCGAATGCTTTGCGCGGTCTATTGATTTGGCAAATACCATTATTTTCGAGGTCGGCAACGCGTTTGTCAACATCACTGCGCTCATTGTGGTTGGAATCAT
>JAJLVH010000146.1:0-15416 GCA_030570155.1 Magnusiomyces magnusii
ATACAAAATTCCTCGTACTGATGTTGGTCATATGTCTTATATTAGATATGATTCTATGCAACTTGCTGATTATGATTTTATCACTATTATTGATACCAATACAGAACCCACACCAGGCTTTGCTGCTGCAGAATTTACAACAAAGCGTCAATCAAGGATTAATGTGAAAACCGAAAGTATGTGGGAACTCATTTCTAGTGGAATTTCAGTAACTTTACCTGCCAACAGACCACTTATGATGGATATATCGTTTCAAAATATTTGGAGCAGCTTGTTATCTTATACAGTTGTTATTCAAGATGGACCTATTCAATGTCGTCACCGTACAGCAACATCAAAAAGATCAGCACGTACATTGGCAGAAACGGGTGATAAAAATGCAGTCGACGATTCGTCCAAAATGTTTAAGACGTTTATTCGACAATATGCTGGAGATTCCTATGAATCTAAATATTATTTAGATATTGGAACTAACAACACTATACCTATAAATATTGCAGGTGTTGCGCCATTTGTGCCATTTGGAATTCGTGAAAAAGATTCTGATTTTGAAGGCAATTTGTTTTATTTTGGACAAAAAAGTCATTATTATCATAATCTTCATCTCCAATTTTGGTCAGATTCATTTATTTATCCAGCCTCAACAAATGGATATTCATCAAAAATCAATTCATCTAAAGAAGTTGAAGTTTTGATCAAACTTGATTGGTTTTTTTCTCTTGGAAAGTTGTTGATGCATTACCGAGTAGCTCTTGTTTGTTTTCCAGTTGCAATAATATCTGCCACGCTTTTGATTCAATTTTACATTTACAACACGCGAAGTATATTTATTTCGGCAGAAGATGCGTTATCGATATTTGTCAAGCGGTATTTCAGTTATTTTTTGATTGCTTCGTTCATTCTTCCGTACCTTGGAAGTGTTGTATTTTTACGAGATGTGTTGTATTTTTTTGAACCAGGCATGGATGTTTATTCGGGCGACGGGCCAGCATCCATTTTCACAAACGTTCGAAGAAACCAGTTTTTTCTGGGTTTAGAGCCGGGACATCTTTCTTTTTTAGGACCTGTGATGATGTTTGTTGGAGTTGGATTGACTGTTTTGACTGCCGTTTTTTTGAGAATGTTGATTTTGGTGCTATATTTTGTGATTAGTGGAACTCGGATGGTTTTGAAGTTTGGAGTTTGCGTCGTTTTCAATAGTTTGGGATTGCGGCTAAAAGAGGATGAGAAGGAAAAAAGTGGTGTTTTTGAAGCTGAAAATTTTGTTGACGGAAATGAAGTATATTCTCATGGACAACAATGGACCAATTCACAATTTCGGATCATTCGACGAATAGTTGTTACGACATTTTTATTTATTGCAGTTGCGTATACGATACCATGCGAATTTGCATATTTAGTTTCTTTTTTTGTTCAATTATCTACAACCACGACTGCCTATTTCCGAGTTTATTCTGGGCATTCGGTGCTTGTCAATAACCGTGGAGAAGCGCTTTCGGTCGCCTGTTTTTTCAACTTTTGTTTTTCGCTTTTGATGTTGATGTTTTGGATTGTGCCAATCACGGCGCCGATTCTTGTTGTTTGGGGACGCAAAATGGAGTCTCATTGGAACGAAGCGTTTCAATCACATCACAATTTATTATCGATTGGTCCTGTTTTGTTTTTGGTGGAAACGATATCTTCAGGCAAAATAGTTCCAAGAACGAGAGCATTGTTTAAACAAGCGATAACGTACTTGGGGTTGGCGTATATTTCAAGTGTTGCGATTGTTATGGGAATGCAACGAACGTATCTGTTGTACCAGCTTATCAATATGTTTTCAGCATGGTTACTTGCTCTTTTTATAATCAAGAAGGGGGTTGGGTTACAAAAGAGAAAACATAAGGATGTTGATAGCATTGCTGAAGAAAAGAGTGTTAACTATTTTATGGAAGAAGAAGGAGATGATGATGATGATGGATATTACGACGAAACTACAATTGATGAAGATGAAGATGATTTGGAATCAATAAAGGATCAACAACCACGATGGTTCAAAGGTAAAGCAGCATATGCAAACCAAGTTAGACAACCTAGAGCCACTGATAAAATGGTTATTCAACATATACCAACGATGGCGAATGGAATGCAAACAGAAAATCAACTGTTTGATTTTAAAGAGCCATCAAACGATACAGGCATGCCAATTTGTTTAAAATCCAATCAACAAGAAATAACGGTTGGTACGAAATGAATCACAAGCATTGACTTGAAGTAAACTTTTTTTTTTTTTTTTTTTTTTTTTTTTTTTTTTTTTACTTATGATTTTTAGACGTTTTTACATGCAAACACTTTGTACACTATTTCCATTTTGATTTAATATTTAATTTACTTTTGATACTTACGAATACGGGTCTTCGGGATTCGCGATTGGCCGCAAATCGACGATTGGAAAAAACGAGTGGGCCGTTGCGCAACCGGCTTGCTGGACAAAATAGTTGTAGTGCGTGTACCACACAAACATGAAAGCGTCGGGAAGCATCATGTCGCCGAACGAGCAGCTCTTCGTGTTGCGGCCAAAGCAATGGAACAAAACGTGCTCGCGCGGATGCTCGAGGATCTCCGACGCGATGTAGACCTCGCCCAGCAGGTGCTGGTACGTACGCAGGTAAGGCCAATGCGTGACCGGGTCGGTCCGCTTCGTGACGCGGTAGTGTCGCAAGCTGTGAGGGCCTTCGCGCTGGTAGTGGTGCGGCCGCCTGTCGAGCTGGAACTGGCGCTCGAAGAACTCGCTCATTTCCAGATTGAAGACCTTGGGCGCGCCGAGGCTCACGACGTGGACGTCCAGGCCGCGGAGCCTGAAGTCAAGGCCGACGATCGTGGCCATGGCGCCGCCAACGTTGTGGCCGGCAAAGACTATTTTGAACCCGGGATGGCTGCGCGCTGCGTCTTCGACAAACCCAGACAGGTACTTCATGGTGTTGAGATATGACCGGTATAGTCCAGCATGAATTTTACATTTCTTGCACACTTTTCCAAACCGTTGTTTCCACTGTTCTTGTGATATTGTCAATGGAGACGGTTCGTATTCGGTTTGTCGAAGATCTACTTGTGCAAACAAGTCAGACGGCATGACGACTCCGCGGAACATCACCAAGATCTCTTTGTCGGTATGATCGACAGCCATGTATCCTGCAATTGGACTATCCAGCTGGGTCCAAAACTCGTACCATTGGACCAACAGTTTGGTGTATGGGAACTGTGTGCACCCAATGCGACAACGGAACGGGTATTCAATGTCTTCAAGTGATTCGACACAATACGAAATCTGCGAATATTTGGCGACTCGAACAAGAAATTTGAGTGATTCGTGGGAAATTCGACTTTTCATATGGTCAACATCAAATGGTCCATTTACATAAACAAAATCGTTTGAATCAACTGTGTTTTCCAAATCTTGGATATACTCCTTTAACTCATTTTTCGCCGTTTTTTCGTCAAACACATACTTTGTGCTCATGGCTTCAGATTCAACAAATTGCTTCTTTTGTGTCAGCGTGCCTAGTTTCATGGTATGGTTGCCTTGGGCTGTCGAGGCATCAAAACCTGGAATCACGTCTTGGAAATGTGACCGGAAAAATGCAAAGTTTTTGTTATTAGAGTTGAGATTATGATTATTGAATGTGTAATTCATATTGGAATCAAAAGTATGACGTAAATTTCTAGTTTCTTGTTGAAACTTAAAGTCTTCGGCTTCATTAGCGTCAACACTAGTTGGTTTAGTTTGGACACTATCAAGTTTATTAGATTGGAAAATCGCGTTGATAGTTTTGTTTGTATATTGAGTCGCAAACATATGTCTAATTGGATCACCAGCTGGATCATCAGCTGGAACAATAACCGGATTGTTGATTGGACTGTTGATGGGAATCCCAGGACCGTCGATTAACCCGTTAACTGGACCGTCAACCAGACTATCGATTGGAGTTTTTGAAACATGTTCAAACGCAATTGAACTTCCAAAGATTGTTAAGCAAGTTAAGATGTGAGTTAAATAAGCCGAGTTCATTTTGGATTGTTGATATTTGTAATTATTTTTTTTTTTGGTCAAAGTCAACAGAATCGTTGGACTTTATATATATTTTAAGATTTTGTCAATCATAATAATCTTGACGAAAAAACGTTTTTTTTCTTTCAATATTCAGATTTCAAAAGTTTTAGTTTGTGCTAATTAGTTCGTACTAAAAAGTTAAATTGTAAACAATGTATTTTTCCTAGTTTGTAACCATGTCAACATCACTCAAAAATCATAATAGTTATCAAACATTTCGTAAATTTCTTCAATTAAAAAAATAAAAAATAAATAAAAATCAACTTTTCGAAATTGTTGTATTATAAATGTCATTCAATTTAGATGATGCCGAATTCAAATGTCCCAATATTTGTGCAAACACTTTTTGAAGCGACTCTTTAGTAGATGCCGACAATGAATTATCCATTTCACGTTCAAATTCAACAGCTTTGACTTTCAGTTCCGGTATCTCATCCAACAAATATTTAACGTCATCAAAAGATTCTCCCATTTGTTTCAAATGACTGGAACTTCCAGGAATTTCACAAACAAGTTTGCGAAGCCTTAAAATGTAATCATGAATATCTGTCCCTCTTTGTTTAATCTCATCAACGACTAGTTCTAAAGATTTAAAGCTTGAGTCAAGTCGTAACAACACTAAACTCTGGTTCAATTGATCAAGAATATTGTCAACTTTGGTTGCGTCTGCTAATGAAGATGTTGAAGATGGATAAACTTTTGTCTCTTTTCGTTTGCTAGAAAATACCGGTTCTTGTTCATTTTCAAGCCCTGTATTTCCAACACTTGTAGATAACGTTGCCAACGATTGCTTAAACGCAGAAACACGGTTACCCGCACTCACTGGCCGAGTAACATTATCAAATAACCGTGGTGTAGTAAACTCCCTATTACCTAACGGTTTATCCATAAGCTCAGAATACCCTGTAGCCTTTTTTGTATCATCAGACCCAAGTACTGTTCGTGATGACGAAAATGGCCGCGTTAAAGGTACTGCATCTTGTTTTAAATTTGTCAATGTTGATTTAATTGTTGGCCCTTCATCAGGTACAGTATTAAATGTCCTTAATACTGATCGAGAAACTCCCAATTCAGACGGCGTGTCCAAAACCCAACTTTTGGCTCTACTCATTCGACTTCTTGGTTCTTGTTTATTTCCATTATCAAAAATAGAGTCACCTCCTGAACTGATTGCGTTTCGAACAAATCCAACCTTTTCGTTATTTCCGATTCCATCATTTTTACCATAATCTTTCTTTTCAATCAACCTTATATATCGATTTTTTGCTTCCAGTTGTTCCTTCAACTTTAGAATCTCCTTTTCATGAATTTCTTTCGATTGTTCAAGCTTTCGATTCAATTGTCGTACAATCACAGCATGCTCTTTTTTTTGTGACTCGCGTTCGTCATCCAATGTATAATTTATTTTTGCAATTTCATTTTCATAATTGGTTCGCTCTCGTTCACAATCATTTTCAAGCTCATTAACTGCACTTTTAAAGTTTTCCAAATCTTTTTGTCTTCGCGATTGTTCATTTGCATATAATTCAACATCATTTGCAAGTTTTTTCAAGTTGGTTACAATCTTGTTAAACTCTTTTTCGTCAACAACCACGCGATCTCCCATTCTTTCAGCATAAGCGCTCTTGTTTTTTCGATACTTGATTGCATCTTCTGTGCTCACAATTTTGGGTTTCGGTAAACTTCCTGATAGATATAAATTAATAAAATGGGTATACGCTTTAATAGACTTACCACACTTTTCTTTAATTTCTTCATACTCTTTATCTTTTTTAAACGCATAATCGTGTAAATTTTCTTGGGTTTTGTGCATTTCTTTCAGCTCTTTATTCACTTTTTCGACTTGCGTTTCCAATTCTGAATTTCTTGCTTCAGCAGTTTTCAACATTTTCTCAAGTTTTTGTGCTTGTTTATGGTTCTCTTCTTCAATCATCTTTTGCTTTTTTTGAAAATGCTTCTTTTGTTCCCGAAACTGTTCATTCATTACTCGTTCAATTTGTAACGCTTGTTCTTTACTAATTTTCGTAGACACTGATAAAGACGATGACGACGCAGATAACCTTTTTCTCACTTCAAGCAATTCAACTTGCGTTTCCAAAAGTTCGCGTGCCAATTTGGTTTTTTCTCTATCATATGGCGCATCGGTTTGGATTTCTTGATTCACCATGCGTGCCTTTTTAAAATTATTTGCAGGTTCTGAAAAATTGGTTTTATTTTTATTGTCGTTATTGTTTCCAAATAGTCCAAAAAATAAGCCCTGGTTTTCGTTGGTATTAGTCTTTAAATCGTCATTTCTTGTCGGAAACTTCTTGTTTATATTATTAGCATATGCTTGTTCTGATTCCATCAATCTTTTGTACCGATTTACAAAATCATCTTTATGTTCAGTCATTTCTGGAAACTCATCATCAAGAGACTTTAACTTGAATTTGGGTGTTTCAGTTGGTGTTTCTGGTGCAATTCCCGATGCACTGGTTGGCTTTTTCGTAGTTTTTGGTGCATGCTTGTATTCTTTAGGAAGTTTTCCGGGAAATTCTGATGGTAATATAGATTGCATAAATTTGCTGGCCTCGGTGAAATCACTCTTCATAGACTCGGCACGATCTGTCGTTATTGGTTTGGTATAATAGTTTGACAAATATCCAAAGTGTGATTGGTCAGTATGGGTATTCCTTGGTTGAGATTTTGAATAACCGTAGCTTGGATACCGTGATCGATGGTTAACTCGGCGCATGTATGGGTTATAAGACCCTCTTTGGCCTACACCTTCATTAATTGATGTATTATTGTTTAAACTAAAAGGTCTTTTATCATTGTGTCCATCAAAATTTAAATTATTTGAAAAATGAAACGTACGGGGTTTATCTCGTGATTGAATGGGAGTTGCTTGTGATACAGGCTTTGTATTTGAGAAATCAAATGTTCCAGGTAATCCAATATCATCGTAAACACTATCAGGTATCAAATTCGTTGGAATATCATGCACACCATTTGGAACTTCATTATCAACGTCCAAAGCAAACAAAACATTTTTGGATCGATTACCGGTTCTAGGAGTTTTCATGATTCCAGGAGGATTAATCAAATCGCCATATCCATTTCTTTGCGGCGTTCTAGGACCCATATCAGATATTGCTGCTGATCCAAGATTATTAGTAATATTATTTTCTTTATCAAATGTGTTGATTTTTGGGTATAATGACGAAACGGGGTTTTGGTTCCAATCAGAAACACCATTTCCTTGAGAACGAGCATTAAATGTGTTTCGAGTGCCTAGTTTATTAAAATCAAACGATTTTGGTCTTGATTCTTTTGACTGAAGCCCGACTTTTCCCATCAATCGTTCTCTTCTCACTTCATTCAAAAAAAATAATCCATCGTTTTGGTCATTAGTTCCATTGTGAGTATTGATATTGGTATTACGATTTCCATCAAGATTGGAATCAGGATCATCATTAGTATTCAATTTTGATCGAAAAAAAATTGGCCTTTTCCCATTTAATCCTCCATACTCAGTATTATCACTTCCATTGTTCTTGTCGACTTGGGTATTACCAACACTCGATGGTCTCGAATACGAATTTGAAAATATGCTTTGCCGATTGTTTGCCAATCCAGAAAACGTTCTCTGTGAGTCTTGTTGTCCTTTAAACCGTTCAGAAAATATGGAAAATTGAGCATCTCCAGTATCTTGACCAGTCTCATCAAACGGCCAAACCATTATATTTTGAATAACCAAATAAAACTTGTAGCTTTTTAATACTAAAACGACCAGTTATGCCGACATCAAAATCTTAAACTGCTTTTTAAAAAACAACAACAACCACTGTGGATTCTTTTCTTTATTTTCAGATCCAAAAATGGTTAAAAAAAAATCAAAACGAGTCAAGGGTTGTTTGTTTACTTTTCAGATTGTGGTCACGTGATAGTAAAACAAGTCGCAAAAAGCTTCCCCGCCAGGGGTCGAACCTGGAATCTTTCGCTTGCAGACCAAATCGTAGGCGAACGCCTTGCCATTGGGCCACGAGGAATAGCTTAAAAGTATGAAGTTCTAGGCATAAATGAGAATTTGGAAATTTGGCAGAATTTTACAATAAAAAAAATTTTACAAAATTTACGATTAAATAAGTTTTCACACATTTTCATCAGATCCCTCTGAGTCATAAACAGAGTCTTCATCTCCACTCTTCACGTCATCATGTTCTTGGTCCTGTTCATGACCATGATCTTCACCACTAGCATCGTCATGCTTATCATTCATCTTTTCTTCATCATCAACATTATGTACCTCATTATCCAGTTCGTTTTTATCAGCACTGCTTGATTCAACTCCAGTTTGTGTTTCAGTAGAAGTTGTCGTAAGATTTGCATTAACAGCAGCTTCAGCCTCCAAATTCTTTTGTGCCTTTTTTTCCTTAGCCTTCAACAGTTCTTGCCATTGTTTTTGGTACCTCATTTTCTCGCGCTGGTCGCTAGGAGTTGGATTTGGTGGTAAATAGTTGGCCATTTCACGAGTATATCTTTCTCTGTCATCTTCGTAAATTTTGTAAAACTTTTGTTTGGATTCATTTGGAAGAGAGTGCCAGGCATCAGACATGGCCTTAGTCAAGTCGTATTGCATTCCAGGTCGTTCTTTTTCCATATTGGCCTTGACTTGCTCTTTTTCGCGCTCACAAAAGATAATGTACGCATTTTGGGGTCTGCGGGGCTGATTAGGATCTCTTAAACTATTAGACTTTTTAGATGAAGGTTTTGTAGCTGCAGTGGATTCGGCAACATGAAGTGTGGATTCGATATTATCATCATTGTCAGTATATGGGGTTTCAGCAGCCATAGCGGCGGCAGCAGCAGCAGCAAGAGCCTCCTTACCTCGAGCAACCATTTCCTTGACTTTATTTCGATTACCTCTTGCTGGTGCATTTTTAGGGGTACTTGTGCCTGCTCTTTTGTGGCTATTACGACCATTTGCACCAGAGCCACCAGCTGCAGCAGCCCCAGCGCCTGCTGCAACAGCTGCTGCTGCTACTGTGGCGGCAGACGTAGCGCCTGGATTGGTATTAGACCCAGAACTGGTTGAAGCACTAAAAGTTCCATTGCCATTGGCTGGAACACCCAACGCACCAATTGAACCCGTTGCTTGGAGAGCTTGTTGAGCGCTAGCAGCAACCGAAGCAGCAGCAGTTTCAAGCATTGCTTGAGGAAGAGCGCCAATGGATTGACCAGGAGACCCAGGTGGAGAAGGGGTTTTGTCAAAATCGCCAAATGACGTGCGTTCTTCGAGTTTTTCCAGTAATAACGACCGTTCTAGTCGTAAACGTTTGATATCACGTTTTGTACGGAATATGGATAAAGACATGAGTTCATTGTGTTGTTCAATTTCTCGCGTTCTTTTCCGTAATTCAATGCATTTCAGTTTATATTTGGTTTCTAAAAGTATGTTAGTGTATCTGAATATGGAACCATGAATACCATATGAATACTAACCTTCGGATTCAGGCAGTTGAGTCTGTGCTGGAGCACCTCGTCGATTGGCGTTTGCAGAATTTTTCATGATGACGGCGAATTGGAGATGGAAAGTTGTGTTGAGACAAAAAAAACACGCTGAACTTTGGTGGGAGTGAGTGCGGTTGCCGTTTTGGGGCTGATGTGCGGCATCTAGGGCTAGGGTTCTATATGACAAAAGTGAGTCACATTTTGTCACCTATTCCTGTAACTACGTGCGGCTTGGAAGCCGTGCGATGAAAAAATTTTTTATCGACGCAAGAAAAAAGCGGCGAGTATAAAAAGAGCTCGAATTCCGACTTGACTCACATTTTTTTCTTTGGAAAAGTGGAATACTTCCCATATCGAATACCCTTATTCACTCCCCATTTCTCAATTATTCACAATGTCTGCATCTGTTCTCGACTGCTCCAAGGCCATGCAATACCTCGACGAGTACAAGACTCGTGATGGTCTTGATGTTGTTACCCTTATGGACTCCGTCAAGCGTGGTGGTTTGACTTATAACGACTTCTTGATGCTTCCTGGAAAGATTAATTTCCCTTCTAGCGAAGTCTCTCTTGCTTCCAAGCTCACCAAGAAGATCAGTCTTCACGTTCCTCTTGTTTCTTCTCCTATGGATACTGTTACTGAGGAGAACATGGCCATCCATATGGCTCTTTTGGGTGGTATTGGTATCATCCAGCACAACTGTTCTGCTGATGAACAAGCCGAGATGGTTCGCAAGGTTAAGAAGTACGAGAACGGTTTCATTTCTGATCCCGTTGTTGTTTCCCCTACCCAAACTGTTGGCGAGGTTAAGGATCTTAAGGCCAAGCTTGGTTTTGCTGGTTTCCCCGTTACTCGTAAGTATTTTTCATTGAATATTTTTCAAAAATTAAACTCAACTTGATTATGATGATTTTTTTGATTTTTTAACTTTCGTTCTACCGCATTGACTTAACGGTCATGTGGATACTTTGATTCACTGATATTTCACTAGTTGATTTTAATTTTTGGTTACAAATTTTATTGTTTTTGATCAATTAGCTAACATTTCCAATTAGAGGGCGGCAAAATGGGTGGTAAAATTGTTGGTATTGTCACTTCCCGTGATATCCAATTCCACGATGATCCCTCCACTCCTGTTTTTGAGATCATGACCAAGGATCTCATCACTGCTCACCACCCCATCACTCTTACTGAGGCTAACGCTATTCTTCGTAAGTCCAAGAAGGGCAAGCTTCCTATTGTTGACAAGGACAACAACATCATTGCTCTTCTTTCTAGAACCGATTTGCAAAAGAACCACAACTACCCTAACGCTTCCAAGTCTAAGGGTAAGCAGCTTCTTTGTGGTGCTGCTGTTGGTACTAGACCTGATGACCGTGAACGTCTTACCAAGCTTGTTGCTGCTGGTCTTGATGTTGTCATTATTGACTCTTCCCAAGGTAACTCTATCTTCCAAATTGACATGATCAAGTGGGCCAAGGCTACTTTCCCCGATCTTGAAGTTATTGGTGGTAACGTTGTTACTCGTGAGCAAGCTGCTGAACTTATTGCTGCCGGCGTTGACGGTCTCCGTATCGGTATGGGTTCTGGTTCTATTTGCATTACCCAGGAAGTCATGGCTGTCGGTCGTCCCCAAGGTACTGCTGTCTACAACGTCACTCAATTTGCTAAGAGATTTGGCGTTCCATGCATGGCTGATGGTGGTATCCAAAATATTGGCCACATCACCAAAGCTCTTGCTCTTGGTGCTTCTAATGTCATGATGGGTGGTCTTCTTGCCGGTACCACTGAAGCTCCTGGCAAATACTTTTTCAAGAATGGCCAACGTCTCAAATCTTACAGAGGTATGGGTTCTATTGAAGCCATGGAGAAGCAGGATACCAATGACAATGCTGCTACTAGCCGATACTTTTCTGAAGGCGATTCTGTTCTTGTCGCCCAAGGTGTCAGTGGTTCTGTTGTCGACAAGGGTTCTATCACCAAGTTTGTTCCTTACTTGATTTCCGGTCTTGAGCACAGTCTTCAAGACATGGGTCTTCGCAGTGTTGTTGATCTTCACAAGGGTGTTGACAACGGTACTGTCAGATTTGAGTTTAGATCACCATCTGCCCAGCTTGAAGGTGGTGTTCACTCTCTTCACTCTTACGACAAGCGTCTTCACAACTAGAGAGGTTAAAAAAGAAATAGCGATTGCGTGCGGTGGATGGTTAGGATTTTGTGAATAGAGAAAACGAGGCAATCCCTCGTTAATAAAATGTTGATGTTTTTCTGTAATGTTTGAATAGTTTGTTTTTTGTATATTAAAAAAAAAAGTATGATTTTGAAATCTTGGTGTTGATGCTGAATCTTGAGTTGCTGCTGTGGTAGTCGAATTGATAAAAGTAGTTGTAGCTTTGGTTGTTTGTTGAATATATCACATGACTTGGTATAGAAATCATAAACAACTCTCGCAATTGCGACGCACAACTTTATCGGCACCGTTTCCAATGCTTAGAAATCAAAAGCATCACTCACACCATTCCAACCACTTTTTATGTTTTTTGTATTACTAATTGCATCGACAGATTTGAACTGACATAAGTTTGTTTTCTTAAATACCAATTTCTTTCAATTACAAATACGTTTTTGATGAAAATGAGCCCTCGACATCTTTCGGTTTTGACTACAGGAAATACCTTGTATCAATCTCAAGATCCTACCAGATCTTCATTGAGTGAATACGTAATTTCGAGAAACGGAACCAAACAAAGTGGCGTGAAACCTCTTGAGTTGGGTGTTGAATATGGATCAGAGACGATTTCGTTGTATAATGCTGTTGGATCAGGCAGCAATAACGAGCCTGCCAAACATGTTGATTTGTTGGAGTCTCTTACTTCCACTTTAAAGAATGGAAATGGCAATGTCGATAAAAATGATGATACCAGTGTTAAAGATGGACTAACTTCTGCTAATAATCAATCTTTTGTGAGTAGTGCTAAAAAAGAGTTGGAAAATGAAATCACAGCAAAGATTTTTGTTCCTTCTTACGCGTCTCCTGAAGAAGCATTGGATAGCATCAAGTCTTCAATCGCTTTGATGTACAAAGTTTTCAAGCCTGCTCACATCAGTATTACTCACTTTATTTTATCATTTGGAGACCTCAGCTTTTCTGAAGATGATGACGAGGACGAAGATGATGAAGAAGAAAATAAAGAAAATAAAACCAGATTGACTGATGATCAATTATACATTATTTGGAAACAAACTATTGATTATGGAAAGAATTTGCAACTTGATGGTGGTTATGATAGTGCTGGTGAATCAAAGAAACAAAATTTTATTAAAGAATATGGAATTTCTGAATTTTCAACTGCCCGATTGACTAAACTTTTAGAAAACATTGAAAAACCTTCATCATTGACAACTTCAATCAATACTGTCAACACTAGTTCTGATTCAGTCACTGTTCCGTCCTTAACTGATATTTATAAAGTTTCTATTAACCATATCAATGCCAAAGACTGTTGTGCTTTGCCACCTTCTCTTATCACTCTTGCTAAAAAGCATGGTATCAAGTTGCTGGCTCACCATGATGAATCCGAACCTGTTTCGCAAACAGATGCATTAAAGATTATTGAAAATGTTGAGTTTTTGAAAAAGAACTCAAACAACCAAGAAGAAAAAATTGAACACTTGCTGCAGTGGGTTTTGAAAGTTACAGTTTTTGTTAAAGACCGTCAGATTTTGGCTGGCAATGAATATTTGATTGCTTTGAATAATTAAAACGATAGAATAATATATGTAAAAACGAAAGTTTATTTTTACAAAATTGTAATACAAAAACATGAAGAATTTACTTACTGGCTGCAAAATAATCAACTACAACATTCACAATAGCCACCAAAATTTCAACACCAATCAAAACAATAACAATAAATTCGAGATACTCTCCATGCGCATATCCCATCTGTTCTTTCAACATTTCCAATAAATCCGAAATGACTTCCAAACGTTGATTAAGTAAAACGACTCTTTGTGTAATTTCCAAGTACCCACGGGCAGCCTGATAAATAGGCTCCAAATTAGGTTCAGCCCACATGAGTTCTGGCGAATCCAAAACCGAACCATGTAAATTGACATTGATTCTTAAAATAAAAAGTTCGCCAATACTCTTCATGATATCTTTTCTGCTCATTGAGATTTTACCAGTCACGGCGACTTCTTGTGGAAAATCTTGGGTATCTTCGATGGTGTTGTCAACAAGCTCTTCAAACAACGAAATCTTGACAGATTGTGCGACAGCATGAGAAATCGATAACTTGACCATATAATTGGATCCACCACGTAATGTTATAAAGTCATTATAAATACGAGGTTGATAACTTTTCGTAATGTAATAATTAAACTCTTCAACTTGAACATCCTCATCGGCCAATTTTTCGTTTTCGAACCGTGCAAGTTCTTTTAAGAATTGTTGTTCTTCAAGTTGTGTAAATCCCCAGAAAACGACAACACCATACTCAAATAAATAAACGTCACTGTGGCCAGTCATTTCCACATCTATTTCGCCGCCTTCATCGTCTAATCTAATTAAACCAGATTCAGAGCTACCAGTCTTGATAATGTTATTAGTATTACTATCATTATCGACACCACTGACGCTAATACCTTCACCTTCAATAGAGTTCAAAGTATTACTTCGAGCAGGACTTGTAGCACCACTATGAGAATCATCATTTTTATAAGTGTATGGAGTATAAAGACATTCATCAAACAACTTTGGGGCCGCTTTATGCTGTTTGCGCGAATTGAGATAGCGTGTGAGCTCTTTTATGCGATAAGAGCCAGCAGTACAATACCCAGTGACTCGTGGCAAAAGTGAACGGTGAGCTTTTCCAAGCCTTTCTGCATCTTTTCGAGCCAAAGTGTCTTTGATTCTAGTGACTTGAGAATACACATCATGACCGCTTTCTTCGTGATTGTCTAGTCCATCAGGTTGGTCAGGAAGAAGTTTGAGTTTCTGGGTAGTGTAGGAAGTACGTTGAGGACCAGCACGGTGATATGTAGGTGAATAAGCAGGAAGAGGGCTTTGGATTTCAACGTTTGATTGAGCACGCTGCTGGCCAAGTGTTGAAGAAGGGGTTGGTGATATTTGATGTTGATAAGTAGTAGGACTTAATGGTTTAGTAGGATCAGAAAGATCATCATTTGAAAGATATTGATCTGAAGTATTCATTTTTGAGATTTATATTGAAAGAGAAATGTAGTTTTCAATGAGCAAGATAATTTAAAATGATTATTATAAGTATTTGGTTTTTATAATTTAAAAAAAGGAAAGAAAACAGATGAACAAAATTTCTATTTAATGCCGATACTGGTTTAATATTGTATTTTGAAAATGGTTCATGTTTGATTAGCATGTTTTTGCATGAATTTTGGAATTTAAGATCTGGAATATTGTACGATTATATTCAAAAAGTATACTAATAGAAAAAACCATTTTTTTTAAAACAAAACAAGTTGAAAACCATTCGTTTTCCATCCAACAGACTCAAATAAAAAGCAGACTTTCTCCTCTTTTCATTGGCCAAAAATCAAACCTGTCAGAAAACACAACAAACGGCTAAACATTACCAATCACGACGTAATATTTATGTAATTTTTTGATATCACATGACTGCAGAAATTTTTATAATTTTTTTTTCTGACTTCAAAAACTTTTTTTTTTTATTTTTTTTAGTTTTTTATCTTATCAGAAATTTTTTATTTTAAATTTAAAATTAATTAAAATCTCATAATTTCGCTTTTAAATCTTTTCTGAAAAAATGAAGTACGTTGTTGTTTCTGGTGGTAA
>JAJLVH010000147.1:0-15395 GCA_030570155.1 Magnusiomyces magnusii
TAGCAATTGCAGGCAACTTTAATAAAAAAAACAATTATTAATGAGAAGGTGGCTACGTTGATATATATAAAATATCATTACGAAACTTAATATCTGTGTTAATCATCAAACTGCCAAGCTGCCGATAAGAATTGTTTCACTAAATCAAAAACACACAAGAAAAAATGGGACCAATGCTTGAAAAGTTGAAAAGGTTTATTTTTTCACATTTTCTTGAACAAAAATACGAATCAAGCTGTAGCTTAAAATTTGGTTTAGTTTTAAGAAAGAAAGTAAGAAACAATGAATAAAACCAATGTTGAGATTGTAAAATAAAGAAAATTGTCCTATTTGTCAATTCTTTTTCGATTTCGGCAAAGAACACAGAATGAAAAAACGATAAGAAACAAACAAATTGTAAATGACTTGCTTGATCTTTAATACTTCAGGATTTTTATTTAATGCGCAGAGTTGCAACGATGGATCAAATATTTTTAAGTTTATATTAAACGGACCTTTGCTAACTAGGCATTTATCATTCGTAGACTGATAATTTTTGGTAGTTCTAAGATATATTTAATAAAATACAATTGTTTAGATATAACTATAATCAATAAGGATTCGATTATTTTTCGGTTACAGCTATTACGAATCGTGCTATATTACGATACTTTCAATCCTTTTCTTTATTGATTTAATGAAATACAAGTTGGATTTTTCTTAAATCACTTTAAAGCAGCTTTTTGAAAGTCTTTTCGACAGTTTTTTTAAGCACCCAAGCTACAAGGTTAAATGTATCGGATCTTGGATTTCTCAAATGGTTGCGGGTTCTGCAGACACAAACAAGATTTTGGTTTGTCCACACACATACACTGTAAACCTTACCGCCCCACCTACATATAAATAGGCCAACACACCCACACCAAATTCCATTCTCTATTTTTTTTTTCTGTGAAACAATTAGTATATCCACAAACTATTTGTTAATTGTTATATTTTTTTTAGAAAGAAACATTTACTATCAATAATCATCAACATTCATTTATACATTAAAGAAAATGGTTTCATCTAGAAGATCCCGCATCATTATTCTTGCAGCGATAGTTGCTACAGTTATCTTTTTCATCTTTTCATCAGACTCGAGATCTGCTGCTATGAATGCTGCCCAATCAGCTGCTGATAAAGCACGAGAAAAGGCCAACAGTTTGAAAGGTCAGCCTGCTTCCCCAGATGATGGAATGAACAATGAACAACAGGTTGAAGAAAAAACCGCAGAAGCTGTTGCTGAAGTAAGTACCGATTTACATGATTCTTTTTTTTAAAAAAAAATTTGATTAGACTAACAGGTTTTCTTTAATTATATTTAAATAGAACGAAAACAATCAAAATCCTGCCAAAGTTCCTGATACCCCTGAAGATACAGTTGTCACTAGTGGTGATGTTGAAAAACAAGATGTTGAAACATTCAACTCTGAAGCCGAATACAAGCGCTACTTGACGCAAAGTCCTGTTGTTATCTTTTCCAAGAGCCACTGCCCTTATTCTAAGGCTGCTAAGGAACTTTTGTTAAAGAAGTACTCGATCGACCCCGAACCTACAGTTGTTGAAATCGACTTGCATCCTCACGGAATTGAGCTCCAGAAATATATTGGTGATGTCACTGGCAGAAAAACTGTTCCTAATGTTCACATTCAAGGTGTTTCTCGTGGTGGATCCGATGATTTCCAAAAACTCGAGAGTGAAGGAATCTTGGCTACTCAAATTGAGGCATGGTTCAAGGAAAACCAGGATCAGACTCAATTCACTACATTGTCTATTAAGAAGAATGATGCTTAAAGTCGAAGAAATTGGCATTTTAAACCAGTTTCTTTGATTCTGTTTTGTATTTCAGTGGCAGACCATCCCGGGTTTTGATGGTTTGGTTTTTTATTATTTCTGTAACGCATTTCTATGAATATATCTTTTTTTTTGAATAAATTGATTAATTATTGTTTCAATATAGCTTTGAGAAATAATGTTTTTTTTTATATTACAATTCGGCAATATCATCGACCCATTTCAAAAAATGAGTTCGATCGTTGTCTTTGTTGTTTTATCGACAAAAGACTTGAATAATTTGCAAACTAATAACGAAATATATTTTAATTATACTTCGATACCACATCGATATTCATCATTTATTGTTATCTTGATCAACACACTGTGGTAATATTACACAATTCTAACAAACTTTATCATTTCATTCGATATTCATTTGTTTGGTAATAACAACATATCAAATGCTCGTATGTGTGTGTTTTATTGTTGATAAATCATTTGATACTGTATCAGTAAAATGACTTTTTCTTTTTTTATTATTTTTGTGTGTGATGCGTGTTTCATTATCACGTGTAGACCTAGTTTTAGTGTCAATGCTTTTTGTTCTTTTTTTTCAATACTAGTTTCGATTTTAATATAGATTTTTTTTTACGATATCATGATATAGACAATCAAATATGATTTATGGTTTCCAATTGCAATTCTTTTTAGTTTTTCTCGAACTCTGTTTTTTAATTATAGATTATTGAGCAAAAATGAAAAATGAAAGTGATTAATAGATTATCGACACATGAAAACAAGTAGTTTTGAATGAAAAAACTATTATGATGAAAAATTATGAATCAATAGGAACCATCTTGAACTGAGAATTTATCAAAACAAATTATTGAGTTTAACCACGATGTTGATTGATGTAGCAGAGTTATGCTTATTGTAGTTACCCTACCTTTAATCTATGCGTAGTTAGTTTAGCAGAAATCAGGATTGAATTCAACACAATTTGCAAATATTTTCCAAAACAAATTTACTAATTGTATTATAAGACCAAATTCATGCAAAAGTTATACTTATGTTTAATTATGGATTATGCCAATTTTACAATATTTTTACCGACCATAATTCATAATTTTGTGTAAACACATATTTCATAACGAGGCAATCATTAATATGGGATATTCACCAATGTGTATATACGTTGTTCGGTAGCAGTTTCCAGAGAATGTTGACGTCTATATAAAATCAGTTTTTTTCTTTTGATAACTAGGGATGCATAAATTAATTAAATTAAGAATAAATAGTGACAATATCCAATTTACGTTTTTATTCAATTTTTGAAAATCATAATTGGCAAGGCTAAGAAATAATGAAAAACCGAGTCGTAGCCAATTACATTGCCATTATGCGGAACAATTTTCCAAGAGTAGTTATTGAGAATTTGAATCTCGGTTATACAAGCTGTCGCAAGTCACGGCTACTTTGTTTGATTTGAATCTATTCATGGGCTTAAAAAATTACTATGCTATCCAATTGGTTGTTTTTCCGTGAAAAGCCGACACTTTTCACGTGTTTGGTGCTTTCTCATTGTTCGGTTATTAAATGTCAAAAACAGCCTATTTTTACTAGTAAATCATGTTAAAAAACGGAAAATTATATCCTTCATTTTCCGTAATTAACCGCTGCCTTGTTATATTCAAAATTTCAAATATTGAAACTCGTTTTTTTCCCCATCATATACGGGTTTCATCGGTTATTTCTCATTGATTAAACTGAGAAAACAACGTTTGTGGTGCTTTTGGTTTTAAAAAGCAATACATTGACCATCAAAAATGTTTCGGCTATTGGCTTTGAAGAGAATAAAAAATTGTATAAATTCAATATAATTTGTTTGAGTTTCGCTGTTTATTAGATCTAATTATTTGCTTATTTTTCTAAAAAAAACTATTGTTTCAAAACCGGAAAATCTCTTTTCACAAAGAAACCTTTTTATTGGATCATATATATTTATTTACAATGTCTGCTTCATCACTACGAGTACTCATGATTGGAGCTGGAGCCGTCGGCATGGTTTATAGCTCATATCTTAGTAAAGTCCCTGGAGTTGAGGTCACTGTTTTGGCTCGATCAAACTACTCCGCTATCTGTAAAGATGGTGTTGACATTACTATATCTTCAAATCCTCCTGTCACAACCACATATCATCCACACGCTGTTTGGCAATGGAATGAAGAAACTGTTTCAAATTATACTGGCGAGTCCTTTGATTTTGTTGTGATATCGACAAAATCTCTTGGTACAGATGCTTTAAAGGGTTTACAAAATTTCATGTCTGTTGACAAGACTATGCTTATATTGTTCCAAAATGGTATTGATATTGAAGTTCCATACAGAAAAGAGTATCCAGGAATTCCAATTGCATCTGCTGTTCTTATTATCTATGTGGCTTCAGACGGCATGAGAAAAATGTTAGTATCAGACCCCGAAACAAAAGTCACTATTGGCCTGGACAAACGTTCATATGATTCGAAGCAAACTTTAGAACTGAATGATCAACTTGAAGTTTTCAGACAAATCACATTACATGAAGAACACATAACTTTCAATATAGTCGACGATATTCAAGTCAAACGCTGGGAAAAAATTATGTGGAATGGTAGTTTCAACATGGTTGGTGCACTGTTAAACATGGATGTTGGTCAAATGATTGCTTCAATACTTGAACCAGTAGAAACATTAATGATTGAAATTTGGCAAATCGCAGACGCAGACCTCAGACCTGATAGCAAATGGTATCCCAAATCCAAAATCGATGAGATGTTTGAATGGACAAAGACTAAAATTGAAAAAACATTTGTCCCAAGTACAGTCCAAGATGTTCGTAAAGGCCATGCAATTGAACTGGAAGCCATTGTTGGAAACATGATTCGTGCAGCTGACAGAAATAAAGTATCGGTACCGACAATGAAATTAATGTATGGTATCCTGAAAGGTATGAATTACCAACTAAAATTAAAAGCAACCAAAAAAAAGGAAAAATTATGTTCATAGACAACTTGTGATAAAGAAATATTATTTTAAAACTTCAAAATCAATTTTAACTTGTGGGTCTTACTCAGTCTTTAGATCCTAAACCATACGATGATAGCCATATCATCTGCTGTTAAGATATTATTGTTTACACTATCTACAGCTCTAAAATTAACATGGCTGATATGACTGTTTTCCAGATATATTGAATTTCCAAAATATGTTGGGTTTTGATTTTTTTTTTTTAAAAAAAAATTTGTTCGAGAGGTCAGAGAATGACCTTAAATGATTTTTGTGAATGGAAAACTAAGATAAAGATGGGATTAAGTTTTCTTAACATAAAAACTTAAAACTAGAAAACCTTAAGTCATGACATATAAAACCATGATAGCTTAACAGTAAGAACAGGGAGTTAAGAATGTCTTAATTATTCAATACAAAAACATTGTAAATATATAAAAATATTCATATTTGTTGAAAACGAGTGGTCAATCGATTGTCCTTATTTGACACTTATCAAAGATCTCAACTACTTTGGTAACAGACAATATGACACTTGTGTTAACAACAAAAAACCAAAGTATTAATAATGAATTGAGTTGACAACTTGACTAAATGATAACAGTTAAGTAAATAATTTGTTTTTTTACATTTTATTATGAGTTTGTATATTTTTATCATAAATTCAACTCTAAATTGCATCAAAGCATGTCATAATAACTGAATATGATTAGTTGAGCATATATCATAGAGTTTCAAAGATTAAGGCCATAATCTGCAATTCATTTCAAATCAACATTGTAAAGTCGATTATTAATAATTAAAAAAGAAATCAATCGAAGAAGTGTTTGGTAAAACCATTATTGCCCAGCATACGGCTTAGCTAGCTGTACGTGTTTTGAGTCACACCTCATGCATGAAAGGCTATTATTTTTAGGACTGGAAATACGAAAGCAAAAGTCAACAATCACAATTTGACAATCGCAAAGGCACCAGAAAAAGTAAACAAAAGAGTTTTCCCCTGACAACTAATAATTGGCTTGCGTAAATTTCATAACTATTGAATTTGAAACCGTTTTTGAATGCCAATATGATATTTTTTTGTTGAGTTGAAAAGTGATTTTATAGTTGTGGAATTTCGGAATCCTGACAAACAATGACTTTGAAATCTCAAGAAATTACTTTATATTAAGTAAAATTAAATTAGAAATATCAAATACTATTAGTAAAAGCGATAATGTACATATAGATTGCTATTGGTATTAATTCAACTACTAAGACTATTAAATTGTGATAAAATTACTACAGTTGTTGAATACGAGTTTTTTGACATTGCAATTCGCAACTATTCACACACTAATAACAATACAGTTTAAAGTGTTAAAAACAACATCACCCTTAGTAATTCTTGCTTCTCAACAACAAAATGCTCACAGCTGTGATAAACAGTATTCCAAAACTCAATTTCAAACATGTAAATTTCACAAAAAAATGAGCTTTGAGTACGCTTTTTATGAAAGAAAGAAAAAAAAGTTAGCGTTAATATCATGGTAATCTTACTAGGTTGTAATAGCCTATTTGTGATACAACGAAAAACCAACTACCTTTTGCTCGTATTTAAATCCTTGTCAGCATCGTACTCCGACAGAAATGTATACACGGCTGACGCCGACAATAAACAAAGCAATTGTTGATTGGTGCATTTAAGTCCGAAGTGTGGCTATTAAGGTTTTGAACGGCTTTAACGTGTGCTTAGAAATCCATTGATTTTTTAACACAGAATGCTTTGTATGTAAGTATTCCATAATTCAATACATTTCCATACACCAAACTCCATTTTTGGCTTGAATAATTTTAAAAAATGTGGCCGCTGGTTTTGATCAGGAAACTTCTACCGCGTTACAATAACACTCGGATTAATAATGAATGTGTTTGTACGGCATTTGATCAGTCGCTCTGACTCAACTTTGATTGAGTTTGTGCAGATTTTTTTGGCTAGCGATTTCTCTTTATAATCCATACTGACAAAGCAGAGCCATTCTTGTTCATGCCACAGACTATTGGTCATGGATTTAACTTGTTGTTCAATATCGGATTTCGAAACCCACTCCTAGGGTTTTTGCTTTGTAAAGTCCAGCGTTCCGTTTTATCATGGCAAAAACAGTTAGAAGCCCACAAATAATTCTTTTAATTAGAACTCAAACTACATTGTATAAATAGACTGTTATTTTCTTAACTTTCGTAAAAGTTTTTTTTCTCATCTAATAATTTAACATATTTTATTCACACATAACAACAACTTAATCTCACTAATAACTAATCATAGCTTACAATCATGGGACTTCCAGATATTATTCGTGACAGTTTCTTTGGCAATTTTGTCAATATGGCTACTAACGGTAAAGTGTTTCCTTTTACTGAAGAAAAGTCAACCTTTAAAATCCCCGAAAAGTATTTGCAGAATTCGCTTGATTCTCAAATCATTTCTAATCAATCTGATGTCAGCTCCAAAAGTGTATCCGATAGTGATTTGGAAGATCCTAGCGAAAAATTAGAAAATGAAATGTCTGAAACCCCATATCCATATACTACAAACTCAAGAAACCCCGAAGGTATTGAAAATGAAATTGGTTTGACCACACAGCCTACTAATGATCCTTTAGCGATAGGTGATGAAACCAAGAGTATCAAGGATGCTGAAAAATATATCGTTGTTGATTGGTATGGTGATGATGATCAAGATAACCCTCAAAACTGGTCAAATTTCAAAACTGTCTGGATCATTTTTGCAATTGCATTTCTTACTGTTTCAATTTATATGGGTTCATCCATTTACACACCTGGTGCTGCACAAATGATGATTGATCTTAATACATCTCGTGTCAAGGCAACCTTGCCTTTGACTACATTTATTATCGGCTACGCCGTTGGACCAATGGTTTTGTCACCTCTTTCTGAGCATCCACCAATCGGCCGAAATGCCATTTATATCGTCTGTCTTGCCATTTTTTGCATCCTCCAAGTACCTACAGCTCTTATGGACACTATTGAAAAAATTGCAGGCCTCAGATTTTTAGCTGGTATTGTCGCTTCTCCTGCTCTTTCTACAGGTGGTGCCACTATTGGTGATATTATGACACCCGATCGTTTGACTATTGGTCTCTTATCTTGGGCTATTGGTGCGTTCTGTGGTCCTACTTTTGGTCCATTGATTGGAGGTTGCTTTGCCCAAAATGTTAATTGGAGGTGGTCATTTTGGTTTTTATGTATCATTTCTGGATTCGCCTTAAGTGTCTTACTCTTCTTTCTTCCTGAAACTAACCATGCTACTATCCTTCACAGACGTGCTGGTCGTCTTCGCAAACTCACTGGTAATATGAACATCAAGTCACCATACGAATTGCAAGAAAAAATGTCGTTCAAGGAACTTGTCATTGATACACTTTGGAGACCTATTTTTATTGCATTCTGTGAACCCATTGTTTTAGCACTTAATCTTTACTGTGCATTCATCTACATCATTGTCAACTCTTGGTTTGAAGCACTTCCCATTGTTTTTGAAGGCTTTTATCATTTCAACTTGATTGAAGGTGGCGTTGTGTACTGTGGTGCAATCACTGGTGGTATCATTGGCGGTTTCTTCTATCTCCTTACTTACCGCAGAGTCTTGAAATCCGAAAACCCCAACATTGAAAAGTTTTTGATTCCATCCATGATTGGCGCCTTTTTCTTACCAGTTGCTCTCTTTTTGTTTTCTTGGGGTTCAGGTACTCATACCCACTGGATGGCTCCAATCATTAGTTTGGTGTTGTTTGGTATTGGTGGTATCTTTATTTTCCAGTCTATTTTTGCCTACCTTGGTCGCGGCTTTTACAGATACATTGCTTCGGTTTTTGCCGGTAACTGTTTAATGAGATCAATTTTGGCATCTATTTTCCCACTGTTTACTTTCCCCATGTATGAAAACTTGAAAATGAAGGACTATCCAGTTGGAAAGGCTGGTTCCATTTGGGCATGCATTTCGGTATTGATGGTTGCTATTCCATTTGTTATTTATCATTATGGCGTTCAGTTACGTGGACGTTCAAAGTATGCCAATTAAAAGGTGTCGAATTTTGATGCTATTTATATTTATATTTTTTGAATTATTTATGTTATATTTTAATTTATGAGTTTCTTCTGTTATAAATTTCTTATTCGTTTCTCTTAAACTAACCATCGATATTGCATCCGAATGAATAGAGATAAGTATATCCATGGACTTTAGAAGAACAGCTTAAAATAAGGTTCTCCATGATTTTAGGAAGTTCCAAATTTGAAGTAGAGCGGCTTTAAAAACGAAAACACTATTGAATAATTCATCGTTGAATTCTTTTTAAAATCGATACTATCTTAATTCCATTCGTTTCACATTTGGTATGTATCAAAAGCGTTGCTTTTTGTTGTGACTTATTATCTTTATCACTTTTTATTTTAACATCTATCAAAATCGACAAAAATTTTACTTTTGTGGATATTGTTGAGTTACAAGCCAATTATTTATACTAAATTTGTTGAAAAAATACCATGGATTTTAAAAAGTGTGTATGTAAATAATTAAGAAGCTTATTTTTTAAGAATTGCTATGTTGCAATCTTAAGTTCTAAACTTAAGTTGCTCTAATACTCACTTAAGAATGCTTGATATTTTTACAAATGAGAACTAAGCCACAACACAACTAAGTAAACGATACAATATCAAAATCAGTTTATGACATCCAGTAAACGAATTTTAAGCAAAAAGACAAAAATTGTTGAAATATTGTTTATTTTGACTCAAGTATTTCACAAACGTCAAAACAGAGAATAAGATACAGTAATGCAAAAATATGATGTGACATGATGGATTCGAAAGTATAGAATAATATATTTAAATATAATTTATTGGAGTTTTACAATACACAAAATTTTGAATTTTGGAATAGATTTTGAAAATCGAAATACTTTTAATGAAAACAATAGAGTTTATAATTAGATATTTCAAAAAAACCTTTTGAATGGCTTGTAGATAAAAAAGAAATGACTAAAAAAAATGTTATTGAATAATAAAGACTTATATTTGACGAGTTTTGTAAATTCATACAGAAAATACAAAGAGTATTAATAATAGAAAGGCAGGTGATAGTTGATTTAATGTCTTTTGACAATTGCTAATCAAAAAAAAACTAAAGATTTAAAAAATGATTATCCAATTTTGAGATTAGTTCGTAATCAAAATTTTAGATTTGATATTTGAAATCAATAGACTATATTCCGTCATCTAAAAAAGAAAATAGACATAACTGGTGATATGCTTATCATCATCATAATCAAACTTTTGTCTTTCGATAAAATTTTTGTTGAAAAACCAATTTTTTGGAGGTTTGCTATTCAAAATACAAAAAAGCTGTGAACCTTTAACAAAACTATGATTGAATCTTATTGGCTAAAAATAACAAAAGGCTGAATATTGCAATACACAATGCCGTAGTGATTTTACAACACAAAAATAATATTATGGTGTATATCTAAAATATATATATATAGTTATCATTATATTTTAGTAAAAAAAAAACTTTTGTTAAATTGAAATAAAACTGTGTGACTTTTATTCAACCACATGATTCCAATTACTTATAGCAACGCAAACCAATTAATCTCACAAAAGATTTACTACAAAAACAGAGCTCTGCGAAAATGTTGGCAAAAAAAAAAAACAAATCATGACAAAATAAATGAGAATATCCAATCACATATATAATCCATGCAGCAACAAGGCAAACAATTTCTCAGCAAATATTCATCAAAAACGCATTTGTTTTTTTTTTTTTCATTTGAAAGTTTACAATGATGAAATGGTTGATAGTTACAATTTGATAAACTATTAGTACTTGAAAAATAACTTTGGTGTTTATAGAGATTGCGATATCAGGATTACACAATCTAGACTATAATTGATTTTTGTAAATATCTTTTTATTATTGTCATTGTAATTTTGATTATATATCAAATTAAGTAAAACAGAAAATGGGTTCCATATTCATTCACTTATGTTCAAGAATGAGAATATATCAACTCCATTTTGTTTATGAAGTTAAAGTCTTTCTATCGCCAAACTTTATCAATACCATTTGTAAACGGCTGATATTTACTGTTTAAATACTTATTTTTGATTGGCGCAATTAAAGTTCATACCCAAGTTACGAAAGGTAATAGCGGCTTTGGAATGACATGCTTAACAAAACGACGGGTTTAATAATACGAGAGCTGTTAGCATGTATACTTGCATTTTAACCTATAAAATGTTTTTTTAAAACCTAGCAAGATTTATCACATGCTTTAAAAACAATTACAAATGAAATATTTGGATTTCTGTTTTTTTTTTCCGTTTTTTTGCAATTTCACAACAATTCCAATGAATGTACTAGTAGCAAACCTTTTTCAGTTTACTGAAAAAAAAAAACCAAATGTTATGGTTTTTCAAACAATGTCTATTGTATTTCAAGGATTTTACCATTTTAACTCTTTCAACACCAACAATAAAGAGTTTTTCATGCCATCCACGGTTAGCGCCTTTTTCTTGCCGATTGCTGTATTTTTGTTTTGCTGTGATTCGGGTACTTCATACTCATTGGAAGTACCTTGATTTCCCACTCCATTTGTGTGTGTGTGTGACACGGTCAAAGTTTTTATCGATTCATTGCTTCGGTGTTTTTGCCGGTAACTGTTTGATAAAAATCAATTTTGGCACCTGTTTTCCCACTGTTTACTTATGCCATGTACGTAAACTTGGCAATAAATGGTTACGCTCGCTGGCAAAGCTGGTAATGTTTGTTTGTAGTTTATCATTATGGTGTTCAGTTACGTAGAAGATCAAATTATGCTAATTATATTTTTTTTTTTGTTTCATTTTTAATAGGATATCTTCCTTTTTTTGAAAAATATTATTCAACCTTCAACATGGCGTTATTTGAGGTTAACCATGCAAATATATAACACCAACCTTTCAATTGTTTTTTTTGAAGGTTCATTTGTAAGTTGTTTGGGTATGAATTATCAAACATTTCATTTTTTAAATATCTTTTTCAGTGACTATCAATTCAACCCTTTCCTCAGTAAAAAAAAAGTTTATTGTCATTTTTTTGATGTTTAAAAAAAAATAAAAATAAAAAAAAGATTATATTAATTATTAAATCAAGTACAAAAAAAAACTTTTTAACAGAAAGCAAAACTTTTCAATTATTGTAATAAAAAAATAAAAAAATTTAGATTTAAATCCCTGATATCCTTTCAATCAACCTAAACATCGAGATCGTAAACGTAATAATCCACGAAACCAAAATGACCAACAAAAACGAAACAAGCCCGCGCTGACGCCGACATATAGCAGGATCCGACAGCGACGGATCTATTTTTCCAGCAGTGGGGCCCGAAATTGTAATGTACTGGCCGTCCTGGCACAGCCACATGGGATCGAACAGCGTGTTGAAGGCTAGGGAAAGGTTGGCGGACGAAAAAATGATAAACAGTAAATCAAACATGATTAGTCGCATCTTGTCTTTGAAATCGCGGAGACCTAGCGGTTTTCCGGAATACTCGTCGTAGCTGATATATACTAAATATACTAGTGCACACGATTGAACAGCAATTGCCATGATGGTGGATGGTTGCTGGGTCACCGCAGTATGATGGGATTTGATAAACACAGAACAGGCCAGTGCCAGACCTGCAATTGACAACACGAAATTGAAGAGTCGCAACGTTAATGGAATCAACGGATTGTTTAATAGGACATAAAAAAGTTTGGGCTGCCATTTCTTTTTTTTGCGAGCAACATAGTGTCGAACATTGTGACCATAATGTGGATGCATCAACGTTCCGCCAAGTTGTGACTTGTTATCGTTATCATTGTTTAATAAATTTGACGTTTGTCGATCAAGTCCATTAGGGTATCCATATGGTTTATTATACTTATCAGTTCCTTCATTACGTCTATACAATCCTTGACTACCACCTGGCCGGTATCCTGTTTTCTTTTCAACAAACCCAAGTTCTTCGTCATACCCGTAGCCAGACCTTGCTCCATAATCTTCATATACACTCTTGCGCCTTCCTTCCTCATCAACATTCATGAAACAGCACAACACGTAGTTGAACATTTTGAGAAACCGGCCCATGGGTTTTCGCGACTTGGCGCCTTTGTCGTCACCGTTACCCCACGCGCCATCCAGACTGAACTGGGCATCCAAGTCTTCGGGTTTTATGCGTGTGCTGGACTCGAAATCGTTGAGCCCGGCAGTTTTTTGGAGCTGTAGAGGCATGGTGGCTGCCACAAATGGAGTCCATCGGCTTGCACTTGCGGATGCTTCGAGCTGCCGTTGTTTTTCGGCAATCACTGATTTTACGAGCTGGTATGTGGAGTTGTTGGTGTGGATATTGTTGGTGTGGGTATTGTTGGTGTGGGTATTGTCTGGGCTTGTTAGTAGTGTATAAGGAAAGCTGTGGTGACGAGTGAAGGTAGGATGTGATGGAAGAGGATTTGGTTTCGGTCCAGAAATGTTTGTATTGGGATCATTAGTGGTATTTAAAGGAATAGTTTTCGGGCTCAGCACGTCTTTATCAAGAGACGTGCGAGAATTGTTTAGATTTTCATTTTCTTTTTGGTTTTCATTTTCTAGATTTGAAAATGAGTTTGGTGGCAGGGAATGACGGTTACTAGTGCTGGCTCCACTTGGGCTGTCATTTGTAGGGGTATTTGTATTGTTATTATTATTATTATTGTCATTATTATTATTTGGATTTGAATCTTTATTTGAAAGATAAGAAGCAATAGTTGTTTTACGAGATTGTGTCAATTGGTCAGCTACAAACACAGGAACAGGCCGAACAACATGAGGAAAAGCTAATAATTGGTTTGTTTCTGGTGTGTTGTTAACAATATTAATAGTATTTAATTGAGAATTGTCTGAATTTGAAACACTTGGATTTACGTTTGTGTTTTTATTATTTAGTGGCACACCAAAATATTGAGCAGCAGCAACCGTAGGATAGACTTCGGAAGCGTGAGACGGTTTAAATGAGTTTGGAGCTGACAGCGGTTCCGAAGTGAGTTCGACAAAGGCTGCGATTTCAGACAATGAAGCTGGTAGTAATCCGTGATTCAAACCGGTGGTGGCATATCGATAATGGTACGGGCTGGTTTTAGTCGTGCCGGCAGAGCGGGCCTCTTGCGACGATGCCGGAAACGAAAACGAGTTTGTGTTGCTGGAATCCAAACGCTTTTGTGTTGACGGTGTTGTGTTTGCCTGTGACGCATTTTCATCCATTTTTGAAAAAGTGACCAGTCCAAACCAAAAAAAGGTTTGTAGATTTGGAGTCTTGAAAACAAAAAAAATAAAAATAAAAATAAATGTTTTGGACTGGAAAAGGGGGAAAAAAGAAAATTAAAAAAAAAGAATTTAAGGTTACATTTAAATTAATAAATTTAAATTAATAAATTAATAAATTTAGATTAATAAATTAATTTTTATTAGAACCATGCTTTTCGGCTGCAATCATTTCCAACGCTCGTTCCGCAAGCTGAGGAACCGCTTTTTGTGACGTATTAACCGAACCATCATGACTTTCAGAATCCGGAGTTTGCTGCTGTTGCTGCATTTTACTAGCCAATGCTTTCAATGAATCCACAATTTCTTGTGATTGCACCAACAACCTGTTCAATTGCCGATCATTCGATTCCAACAATTGTAAAATCATCCATGTCGCAATGTGTTCAAACATCGGCTTGTTGCTACTCAAATACGACATCAAAAAGCCTTTAATTCCTCCTGCCGGCGCATCCCAATTCGCAACAAACGGCGCATAACTGCTCGCCTTGTTGGACAGATTTCCAATCGCTGCCGCACTATTGCCTTGAATCTCTACATTGTCCGACCGTGACAGGTATATCAAGATATCCAACATCTTTTTATCAAAAAGCGCAATCTTGGGCGCGTCTCCCAGCGCAATCACTGCAATACATGCCGTCATTTCACTTTGCACCGGCTGCGCTACACTCATGATCCGCTTGCGAATCTTATCAATAGCACCTGCTTCCACGATTTCCACCCGGTTTTGTTCGCTGCTGGCAGCCAAATTGCGAAGCGTGGACGTAGCATGGCACAATATCTCTGCGTTTTCAGATGTATCTAAAAGATGTACTAATGGCGGTAAAAAGTTGCTACTCACGAGAAATCGTTCATTGGCCTTGTTGATCGACACGTTTCGAATACACGCCACGGCCGCAAGAACCAAAGGCGTGGGCTGCGACTTGATGAGCTGTAAAAGATAGGGTAGTCCGTTGGCTCGCACAACTTCGATTTGATAATTGGAATCGGATGCAAGGTTTCGTAGAGCCAGTGCGGCCTGGCACTGGACTCTGCTGCTGTTGCTTGGACCCATCAACTGAACCAAATGATACACCAGTCGAGGTTCTTCATCAGCAAGCTTTTTCCGGTTTTCAGGATCCACCGCAATGTTGCTCAAGGTTGTGGTGCAATAATACTGTACGTCAGGATC
>JAJLVH010000148.1:0-15379 GCA_030570155.1 Magnusiomyces magnusii
GTACTTGTAGTTGACAGAGCTGGGGAATTGGATGAGCCTGAGGATGCCGATGTGACTCCAGTAGCTTCACTGTCATTTGTGGCAGTAGATACAACGCTATTGGTGTTACCCGCATGGTTTCCTCCATTGCTGGCACTGTACAAATTTAAGTTTTCTAGTGTAAAGTTGATTGAAGATATCGAAGGATTGCGGTTATGTTGCGATGGATGAATGATGTGAGAGTTTCGGTTACTGTTGGATGTAGAGCTGTGCTCCTTTGTGTTTTTGTTATTGTTGTGATGCTTTGAGTCGTGGGTGCTCGTGTGAGCAGTTCCTCCGTGTTGAGCAGAATAAAAGTTGGTATACACCATCATGCGGTCCATCACAACCTGTAACCAGTACAGCCGCCATTGGCGCAAGACCTGGCTCCTTGGGTACCAAAACAAGCGCTGAGCACTGCGTAACTTTTCAAAAAAGGCCTTGACAAACTTGGGTGTTAGATGGATGTTACCCAGAATGTATACAATGGTTTGTCCCAACACCAGGTTGAGAGTGGATGAATGGGACTGCGAAGTCACCAGAGTAGAAAACGCAGATAAAATGTGTTCGCACAAGTCGTTATTTAACTGTTCCAACTCTTTTTTGTTGAGTTTACGAACCGGTTCATCTTGGGCAGGTTCCTCGTCATCTTCATCACGGTGATGCTCAGGCTCGGTTTCGATAAACTCCAACGTACCGCCCTTGTTGACGATTGAAGGAATTGCAGAAACAGAAGATTTTCCGTGGCAGTGCGACTTTTTGCAGTCGGGCTTTTCTGGTGGGGTGAGGGTATCTGTAGAAAGTGGAGTAGTAGCATCAGCGTGACCAGACAAAGATGCGTCAGAAGTGTTGATAGCGGACCCCCGTCGAGTATCGTGGTGATTAGCATGTTTTTTGGAAGTGTATGAAGCAGTGCTGGGTCGTCTTGGAAATTCGGTGCTTCCACGCATTTGCAAAGCCTTGCACATATGGCAAGCTAGTAAACTGGTAATGGTCATTGTGTAGAGAGCAGGACTTTTATCCAAAAAGAGTGAATCCAGAGTGGAATAAATCTGAGACAGGTTGTTAAAGCAACTCATGGCCCAAGACCAGTGCGTAGCATTTTCAGCCAGTTTGATGATATGTTCACCGACGACTTCGCAGTATGGATAAAGTTCGTGGCATTTGTTATCAGCAGCATTTGAAGAAACCGAATCAATTGATAAGACAGATGAGCGACTGAGAGAACGGGAATGCCGTTTAGGAGAGTTTGCACCAGCAGTTAAAGCGCCAATTCCCATTCCAGATAAAGGACGAGGTCGACCTCTTACGGAAGACGAACGGTTTAAAGAAAAAGAAGAACGAGCGTTATTTGCAGACTCTTCAGCGATTTTCGAACGAAGTTGAGAAATCAGTTCATCCAAAACCAAAAGTTCCATAGATGAAGGAAACAAGTCGTCGTATGAAGATTCGGGCATGAGCATTGGATTGAAAGAAGGCCCAGTAGGAGAGGAAGGAGCTGGAGCTGATTTTGAATTGTGATTAGATTTTGATGATTTCTGGGATTTATCTGAAGAGGTTTGGATGTTGTGAGGTTTTTGTTGGGTTTTAGAATCGGTGGTTGAAGACGTCGAAATAGGATCAGAGTCAGTATTATGTTTAGATTTAGAATCGTCATGACGAGATTTGTTAGATTTGAAGCTGGCCCAGAAAGGCGAGCCTGATCCAAAAGATGCGAGCATTGGAATCAATACAAAAATTTGTAAACTCTGAAATAGTACTCAATGAAATAGAGCTGGATATGAAATGTCAGGGAGTCAGAAAAACAAAAAAAAACACCCAAAAAAGGGCAAGCACCCACGTTTATATCCAAACAATTCTTCCTCCGTTTACAATTAGACGGGACCTATCACATTGTGTTACAGTCTTGTTACATTACCTGTTTTAGTACGTTACTTGCTACAACGTTATTACAGCATTCCAGTTACCAGATCACGTGAACACTAACCAAAGGTGCTCCACTCAACGCAGAAACCATGGTAACGGCTCTGCTCTTCGTTTCTGGCGCCCACAAACCACGTCTTTTTGACGGTTGTTCCAAGTCGTCCGCCGCCGATGATGTCCATGATCCGGAATTTTTCGTCGTAGCCTTTGCCTGTCACAATGTGGTGAGAATGGTACCGCAGTGGATCACCCGGGTACGCCACATACTGACCGCCAAAACGAAGGCCTGGCGTCAAATAGAAATCGATTTTATGGTCGGTTGTCTGTTCGCCATTGTACCCTTTTTGAGAATGGAAATATTTAAATGCTTCGTATCCAGCAGGATCAGGTTGGACCACAAATGGTGCTGACATGACCGGTGGTTTTAATCCATGGTTGTTATTGTTGCTATTACTGGCATCTTCATTTGTAACGTCCTCAGGCTCGTTATCGAAATTTGTATTTGGTCTTTGTTCAGCCTCGCTGTTTACTTCTGTCAATTCCTTCGAGACCCTGTTGGTTGATTGTGATTCAACTCCCTCTTTGGACTGTTCATCCGATAACTCAATCACACTAATATCATTAGAAACTTCATCTTCTTCTTTTCCTGCTTGTCGTATAGTTGCTTCTCGATCATAGTCTTGTCGTGGTTTATATTGATCTTGATAAAATGTATATGCTGGTAAATACTCCGGCTTTTCGACGGTACTAGTTGGAATTTCATAAAAGCGACCTGCTGTATCGGCAATGTTTCGAACCATTTTTGTCTCTTCTTCTGTGATTTTCAAGTTGTAAAAACCATGATCAATAAACTCTTGTAGTTCTGGTAATACTTCTTTATGCTCATTTTTCGTCTCGTTGTCTTGCTTGTCATTCTGTGAACCCTGGCTTTGATCTTTTTGTGTATGATTTTTGTTCTTTTTATTCTGCTCTTTTCTAACTGCCTTTTTTTCAAGTGCTTGACGTCTCATCAGCAATGCTTGAACTTTGTGCTCAATGTTTTGTGCCTTGTATTCCTTTTCCAATCTCTTTTCTAACTGCTCTACATCTTCTTTTTTAAATGTAGAAATAGAAAACTCTTGAGCTTTAGGATCATCTACCAAATATCCGGCCTTGACTTCCTCCACTATGTATTTGACTTCTTCTGGCATCAGCACTAAAGGCAAACCCAAAAACTGGTTTTGTTGAGGAAATTGCGGCAATACACCACCAAGTACTCCGCAAATATGGTACTTTTCGCGCAAAAGAATAACATCCTGGATATCAAAAACTAAACCTCGGCCAGCAATAATGACAATCGGAATCAATTTGGCATGAGTAACGTCAGCTGAGGTATATATTTGTTTTTTGGTTACTGATTGAGAATTTGTCGTGCTCATAATAAATAATGTCTCTTTTGTTATTGAAGTGTGATGTATTGATTGGAAAATTTTGTGGAATAAAAATTTGATCAAGATATTATTTGGGCCTTGATACATAGTCTACAAACAACTCTCGTAAAACGATACAAAAATTCACAACGGGAACAGCCGCATCATCATTACTGAGTCAAAAGGCTGTACTAAAAAAAAAAAAATGGCTATTGGGTGGTGTTTTTTAGTTTGTTGAGCTTTTATAAAAATATCGTTTCTAATGAATCATTTTCATTTTTCACATGGCGATGTAAGGAGGAATATGTGTTTAGAATTGTAAAGCGTTGATCGTGTGTCTATATTTAAAAATAAATCAATAAAGCAAGACGCATGCGTGATGATTTAACATTCACTTAGGAATGGCGATTTTGTAGTCTGATGACAAGTCCTATTTTTGTAACTTGAGTTAATAGTAGAGAAATGCTATTACAGGCATAAGAGTAACGATTCTGAGCCTCGTATATAAATACACGTTGATAAATTCTGTTACAGGGAACGCTTTTCAAATGGTTGTAAACGGTCTTCTGGCTTTGAATAAACACCGAAATAGTCAGTGGTAATAAAAAGGGTAATATGTTTCAAACGGATCATTTCATTCAAGTCTAGTGGCTCGTATTTGGGTGTAATGCTTATTCTATTGTCTGTCACATATAAATAGCAATAGCGATGACATGAAAACCGTTTGATTAACCGTTTTCATGTTGAAGGAATACAATCAAATGGAACTGTTGCTATTAATATTTGTGTTCCACGTAATTTCCTAACACAGGTATCTCAGTGTGTATTTGCTTTTTTGACATTGATTCTTTTATTCGTGCTAATCAAAAAATCTCCGTTACCAGATCGAATATAACGAACCCTGTAATCATTAAAAGGCTTAGAGGCATGAACAATTTAATTCAAAACATTGATATCAAGCTTTTTTTTCATATTCCTTCTCAATTGTTAAAAAAAAAAAAGTTTCTACAATCATGTTTGTGTACGTACATGCTAATTTGATAATAACAATAAAACAAAAAAAATATTTACGAGCAAATATCTGTAGATAAACTTCTTTTTAAGTTTATCCAACAGCTTTTCAATCAAGATTTAACCTCACTATTGATGTGTTTATACTGGTCATTATTAATTTTCCGTATTTGATTAACTGCCTAGTTATCCAATTGCCTAAAACCAGATAAACAACGATAATCTATGAGTTTCTAATTTTAAGTAAACGGTATAAAATAATTGTTCTTTTACTAAATTTATTATTCTAGATTACTGTCTTTATAGTTTTTTAAGATTATATATATAATTTTTCTTTTTAAAGTTAATTGTTATCGTGTTGAATGACAAAATGCTTTTTTCTTTTTGAAACATTTGAATTATATCAAAATATAGAATGAATCTTTATTTTCTCTTTACTAATGCCATGAGTATTGTCTAATTTATTCAATTATCATAAAAAATAAACTTTCATTTTCCGTTTTATATTCATCAACGTAAAATATAATTAAAGGTAATTGATGAGTGGATCTATAGTCTAATACAATTAGAAATTGCGTATTTAGGAAATAATAACCCAATAATTATCAAAGATAACTGGGTTAGTTTAGTTTATTTTTTTTAAATATAATTATAAACTACATTTCTTGTGTTCAAGATAACAATCTAGTTGACTTACAATCTCATCTAAACCATCAGTGGTATTAAACAATCCAATCATATCCACGCTCTGTTTGTAAACCAGACAATTGTAAATAGTTTTCAATATGCACAGACACTCCATTTTTAAACTCACCAGTGTCTCTTGATAGAAACAATCTAAATTTTTTTCAACCTTATTCACAATCTCCACCAAAGTTCCAACAATTAAAACTACCGTGCTTGTATACTGTCCAATCACAAAACCAATACTACATTTTAACAAATAAACTAGTCGAGCTTGGGTTTCCGGTGGCACATTTTTCAATATCCAAATCAGGTCTTTGTAGCAAGCAAGACTTAAATCATATCCACATTCACCATCATTATCACCATAATCGTCACTGTCGACCCCTGGAAATACACATTCAAGAATCGAAATTAATTTATTGATTAACCGATGTGTACTTAACACTGCTTGTAAACAACCTGCTTGATAATGCAACATCTTTTTCAACAGCCCAACACTTGTTTCTACAACAACAGCCATCAAATTCGTGCCGAATCTTGTGTTTACACTTTTGATTGTTACCAAGATCCTTTCAATTTGCTCAACTCCTACACAAATCATTCCAAGATGTGTGCCTGTAACCTCTTTTGTCATCATTTCCAAAAAAATGTAAACCGTGTCTTGAATTCCAAGCTCAAACACTGTTTGGTTGTTCCGTTGTACCAATTTTTGCAACAGCACTAAAACCTCATAACGTACTTCTGAATAAATAGTATGCCTTGCAATCATTATTATAAATTCCAAAGTATCGACATCAAAATATTTTCTCACATCTTTGTGATCCAGTAGGTCAATACATTCAGCAATTGAATGTAATACAGCTTGTAGTTGATCGTCAACATTATTGATAAACCCTGGCTTTTTCAAACAGCAGACCAAAGCATTCAAATCACATTTGTTTATTGTTTCTGACATAAACCCTTCATCATCCACAGTTTGAAACCGGTTTTGCTTGGCGTTCACCATTCCAGACCCATTTCTCCTTTTCCCACATTTTCCCCAGATACTTTGTATTGACAGCCTTCTTTCACACAAGTCAAGCCCATTGTTCGAATTCATTCTGCTGTCGTTGGTATTGTTTTCATTACTCTGACTACTAGCGCTACTGCCGGTGCCACTATCACCGCCTTCGTGGCCATTGAGTTTCAAATAGTTTCCTACACTTTTTCTCACAGTAAATCCTTCATCGGCAAAATCCCCACACACCAGCTCCTGTTTTTTGCATCTGGCCTCTCGATGCAGCATAATCCACTCATGCTCAACAAGTTCACTAGCCGTTGCTCTACGCAGTGGGTTCTTAACAAAACATAACTTCAAAAAGCGTTTTGCATGATTCGACACAAATTCCGGAATCGGAGGTTGATCTGCAGTGATAATCTTGTAAGCTGTGGTCAGTGCTGGCTTTTTGTGGTGAGGAGGGTGCCCGGTCAGCATCTCCACAATAGTACTGCCCAAACTCCAAATATCTGTTGCGCTGGAAGGTCCTTTAATTTCAATAACTTCGGGCGCCATCCAGTGTGGAGTGCCAGCAACTGTAAAGTTACCATCAATTTTAGTAAATGTAGCTACACCAAAGTCAGCCAATTTGATATGATCGTCTTCTGCTATCAGTAAATTAGCACCTTTAATGTCTCGGTGAATGATATTGTGCGCATGTAAATATTGCAGCCCTTTCAAAATATCTTCAACATAACACGCAGCTTGAAATTCAGGTATTTTGCCCCGGGATTTACATAATGCAGCCAACGATCCACCAGAACAATATTCCAAAATAATGCTCACACTGCCAGGGGTTCTCATAAACCCTTGGTACCGAACAATGTTTGGATGTTTCAGTTTTTTCAACACTTCAATTTCTGCCATGATGGAATCCACTTTTTGGCAATGATATTTACTTTTTTGGATATTGAGGACCTTGATTGCGACGCTAGCGTCTTCATCATTACTATCTTGGGCCCTATAAACGGTAGCGTATGCTCCTTTCCCTAGCTTTTCCTTGAGAATCTGGAATTATATAAATAAATATATTTAAATCAATTAGGCTGGTACTTTAAAACGTTTCTTCTATTTTTGTTTACACTCACATAATGCCGAGTAGGAATTCCACATAGCTTATCCATATTTTTTTGCATCTTTCTTTCTAAATTGTATTTAGACTCCATTATCGTAGAACCAATTAGTTTTTGATATAAAAATAAATAAAATTGTAATTAAAACATAGATGAAAGGTTTATTAGTAAATACGTTTCTCTTTGGATACTTGTAAATTGGCAGGAAGTAGAATATATTTTCAATCCACAACCAATCAACAGTTGTAAACAATTAGGAAAAACAAGTAAATAGAGTAAATAAATTAACAATGACTATATGATCATAATAAAAATTAATGAGAAAACAAAAATTATAATATACAAAATAATGATACAAGAAAAATATGGAAAAAAAAAAAAAAAATCTATACAAAAAAAATAAATAAAAACAGAAATCATATCTTGGTAATCTTTCTTTTCCTCTTGATGATATTGTTTCGTTCATCACATTTGAACACTCAACCTCTTTGAAGCTGAATTGGTTGCAGCAGATCGATGTCGACGATGAGATTGAGAACGAGTTATACTCGGTTTTTCTAAAGATGTTAATCCGCCATTTCCTAATCCATTATTTCCACCACCGTTGGGCGCTCCCGTCGTTGATTTCTGTGATCTGTTCATACTTGAAGCTCGTCTTCTTTGTAAGGAAAATTTGGGTTTGGAATTTGAAGTAGGTGTTGAAGTAACATTAGTATTAGCAGCATTATTGTTGAGTGCAAGCGAGGTATTATTGTTGCTGTTGCTATTGGAATTGTTGTTATTGTTGCCATTGTTGATTACAAAACTTGTTGAGATTGGTAATAGTGAAGGGTTTTGCTGATTTTGTGACATGAGAGTAGACATACTAACAATACTGGAACCACTGATTGATCCGTTTGAACTCACAGAGTTGCGTCGACTAAGTGAATAGTTTGATTCATCAGCAGGATGCTTGTTGACTGAAAAATAGATTTGAAGAATATCTTTAGACAAAGCTTTGGCCAAAACTGTAGTTTCTTTTTCAGCTAGGATTTCAATGACTTGCTTGACCCCAAGTTCTCGACAAAACAAGTACGCAGTATCTCTGCTGTTTGCATTATCCAAAATTGCGCGAACAATCTTTAATAACATGAGTCGGTTGATTGGTCCATCTGTTTGTAGCCGTTTTTGCACAGTTATCCATAATTCTCGACGTCCAGCTACAGCGTTGCAAAGTCGGGTACTAAGTAAAATCATTTTCAAAAAGTAATCAAACACTGTATCTATGGCAGCAACAGCCAAACCTTGGACCAATGTTTTGGATACATGAGTTTCTATCAAGACTGGCTCAAGTGTATTGGTATCGTTTTCAAGCCACGTTGAAATAGCGTCGTATGCAGATGGCTGCCAATCTGATGATTCGACAATGTATTCCAAAAAAAGTTGCAAAACTCCTTCACGTAACAAGGTCTTTCCAACTGCCGAACGAGATTTCACAGTCACAATCTTGAAAAGAATATCAACGGCGTATTCTTTTAAAGGTGAAGATGCTTGAGCTGCATCGCGAAGATATGGAACAGCACCTGCATCAATCAGTTCACTAATTCTGTGTTTGGAGTACATGGGAATCATGACACACATATTTTGGATAGTAACAAAAATATGTTCACCCATCATCAAATACTGTTGAGATTTAGATCCAGCGCTTGATTTGGCCTTTTTCAAAAAGCTTACAAAGTATCTAAAAGCAAACGACTTTTGTAATGCAGCAACACCTTGTGGAGTCGTAGATATTGATTGGAAAAATTTAAGCAAATGTACTTGCTGACCAGGTTCCATGCGTTTAATCAATCGAAATAATTCCACAAACAAGGCACTTTCCAACATGTTATCTCGAACATAATCGTCCATTTTCGAAAAAACAACAAAAATGTATAATAGTCTGTCAATAATGTCACTAACATTATTAACACGAGCAACAGCAGCAGCAGTTCCTTCATCAGTCGCTAGAGCTGAAGCTTCTTGCTTCAATCGAAAGAAATGGCCCAAAGCAAACACCAAGGGCCCAAGAATTTGGTATTGAGAAAGTTGGTATCCAAGCTCGCTAACTAAACTTTTTCCTTGTACTTTGAAAATAGAAGAAATCCCTTTGACTCCCACTTCAACCAATTGACTGCGATCTTTGTCTTCAAAGTCTTCTTTAAGAAATTGGGCAAAAGTTGAAATTCCGTCGCTTGACAAAATTATGTCGGTGGAAAACTTGCCGGTTTCGAATAATCTTTCAATAAGAAGCGATGTCTTGTAACGAATGGGGAGCGGGTTATGGTAATCGGCAAGTTGCAAAACGGAAGGAACACCACCAAGCAGACAAAATTTTTGAATAACGAGCGAACTAGTGCCTAACAAAACGTATAGCACATCTAAAGCCTTGGACACGATTGCAGGTTCTTCATGATAGGTTTTTAGAATTTGGACCAATGAGACCAAAGGATTGGATTTGGCAAGACTGGTTTGCGTTTTTGGATAGGACCCAAGAATGGAAACTAAAGAATTTAGATGGTGCGACAGTTTTTGGCTGGATAATGACGATAACGATCTCATTTCAGCCGCAATAGTCTGGACTTGGCTGTTTGCATTAGCGAGTACGCGGAGATTGAGTTGATCTTCGGAATCCAACGAATTATGATCAAAGGCTTCTTCGATTTCAGCATCAAAGCTGTCAGATGATGTTGCAGATGGAGATGCTACGGTTCCAACTGAAAAATTGGCAGTTGTTAGCATTTGGTCATGGTCAGTTGAATGATAGTCGGCAGGCTTTTGATGTTCTTGGCTGTTTTGACGTGATCGTTGGGGCGTAGACGTATTTGAATGCAGATGGTCTTGTTTACGACCGTTGGGGTGACGATATGCGGATAGTTCATTAGAAACAAAATCTTTTGACCAATTTTGGCTGTCATTGTTTTCAGAATAGGCTTTTAAAGTTCGTGTGTATTTTGGAACAGGCGAGGTTCTTAAATGATCTTCATTCCGTTGCTGATTATAATTTTGGTTATGGTGATGAACATTATGGTGATAATGCTGGTATTGATTAGTTGAGGAAGTACTATTTGACTTCTTATGACGTGAATGAGATTCGTATTGTTTATTCGATTTGTTACGATCTACTCTATTGTTATTACCGATGTTGTTGCTGTTATTATTGTTTCTGGTATGTAAATGCAAAAGTTTAGAGACATCAATTTCGCCTTCTAAATCGGAAAAAGTATAATCGTCATTAGTTGTTTCACGATGAGGAGAGTTTTCGTTAAGAATGGTATCTGGATTAAGCTGCCATTTTGTTGGCAACGCTGTTGCCGATAATAAAGAGGTATGCGGTTTAGTTTTTTGCTGATGTGCAGTTTTACGATTATAAGACTTGAGTTTTGAAGAAAAGTCGTCGGGAAAGTCTGGGAAATCGGTATTCCAAGATTCTTCATCTGGGTCTTCTTTAATGTAGTTGTTTTTGGGAAAATATGACTGGAGTTTGGCTATTTCGTGATCTATAGAATTTGGTTGTGATTTTAAAACATTGGGTGTATTATTGTTGGGATTGGGGCTAGAATTATGATTAGAGTGGCTGTAGATGCTTTTAGAGATTGCAGGTGTTGCTGAAGGATCGTGCACTGGAGAAATTTTGTCTTTAAAACATGTAAAGCTGGTCAAACTCATTTTGATGGATTGGTGATCAGATCTCGGGCGTTTAATAGCGTCGTTCCAGTCTTTGACAGATTTGATGGCGTCGACAAACTTTATAGAAGCAGTTGTAGTATTCGTATTAGCAGCAGTAGCAGAAGATTCTCGAGTTTCTTTCATAGACGTGATCCAACGATGTTTAAGTAAACGTTTTGCAGTAGCACGTAGTTTTGGTTCCTTGATAAAACATAAATGAAGAAAGTCGACTGCGCTTTCCGAAATACCGTCAGGAATGGGAGGTTGGTCTTCTGTAACAATAGCAAACGCGGTAGCCATCTGAGGCTTGTCGTAGTATGGAGGATGTCCAGTCAATAGCTCAACAACAGTGCAACCTAAACTCCAAATATCGGTAGCGCTTAGAGCACCTTTCATTTCGATAATCTCAGGAGCCATCCAATGAGGAGTACCGACGACAGTGCAGTTACCGTCTAACTTTGTAGAGGTGGCTACACCAAAGTCGGCCAATTTAATAATTCCTTCAGCAGAAATGAGAAGATTAGCGCCTTTGATGTCTCGGTGAATGATGCCTTGATCATGAAGATAAACAAGGCCTTCTAGAACGTCTTCTACATAAAGCGCGGCAATGTGCTCTGGAATCTTTCCATATTTTTTGCACATATTAGCCAGTGATCCGTTTTCACAATATTCAAGAATGATGCTGACGTTTTCCGGGGTATGGACAAAGCCTTGGTATTTAACAATGTTTGGATGATCGAGGTTTTTAAGTAGCTGGATTTCAACCATGATGGAGTCGAGGTTCTCGCGGGAAATGCCAGAGGTATCAATAGACTTGACAGCAATGACATCTCCGCTATTACTTTCTGCACGATAGACTGTGGCATAAGCACCTTTACCTATTTTCTCTTTAATTTTCTATTAAAAAAAAAAAAAAAAAAATAACAATGATAATAGTAGTAATAATAATAATAATAATAATAAAAGGTTAATAGCTATTCAATAAATATCATATGATCCGTCGTTTATAAACAAAAAATCGATAATTATGAAAACATACAAATCGACGCGTTGGTTTTGAAGCCGGGACTGAGTCTGATTCTTTTTCAGAATTGTCGTGTTCGGAGCCAGAGGAGGTAGCGAAGTGAGCTTCATCCATTTTCCAAAGGGTTCAAAAGCTGATAATGATGATGATGATAGTGAATTATAAACAAATAAGAAAATAAAATTAAAAGGTTTGAAATATTTTTTTTATGAAATAAAAAACCAAAATCAAAACAAGTGTCTGATGAAATAAACAAAGACCAAATTGCGATTTTTTACAAACTTAACTAAGTTAACGGCAGAGTCTATAAACCAATTTAGTTAAGAACAAAACCCATATCATTTACCGTTGACACCTTTTCGATCTCAACACTGGCCGTGTTTTGACAGTTATTCTTGTATTCCGCTTTCTATTCTGTTCCACCGCTTTTATTACCAACATCGTCTCGCCTTAACCTTCATCATTCTTCTTTTGTGTTTGTGTCAAAACGCGTCGTTCCACATTTTCGTTGACATCATTGCACGGCTGAGCCCGTGTTCTTGCACCCAAAAAAAAAAAAAAAAATACAAAAAATACAAAAATACATAATGAACTTGAATTCCAGCGGTTTTGCATCTTTTTTTCTCATTAAAGTTCTAGCTTTGCTTTATTCAATAATGATACAAGATAAACTATATTTATATCTGTATCTATGATTTCAATCATAACAATATTCGGGCGTTGTTGTCGCCAGTCTTTATTGTTTATGGATTGGCTATCCAACTGGCAACCGTCGAGTACGTAGTATACATCATCGACATCAGTCCTAATGTGATCAGTGTAATGTCCATCAATTTTGCCGGAAGGCTTTTGGCACAGGCCTTCAAGTGCAATAACGGAGGGTAAACGTATCCAAGGGGAATGCACGCAAACGATCCAATCACTGCAACAAACCGGTCAAGATCATTGGCACCGCCCCATGCAACAAATGCCGTAAAAATCACCAAACAGAATCTGAAAATGTTCTTTTGCCATTTGATCTTGACGTTGTACTTGCCGCTACGAACAAACAATCCGTTTTCCAAAATACGGATGGCAGGGAACACCTGCAATGGCGTCGACAACAGAATGGCAAGTGAATACAACAGCTGTACAGCATTGACAAATTTGCTGTCTTGCGGCAAGTTTGAAATAACTACTGTCTTTACCTTCGAACCGTATGCTGCATATGACAGTGCACCCATCGAAACAAAAATGAATGTAATGCCAATCATCACGCCTCCCAACACGGTCGTAAACTGTTTGGGCTTCTTCATTGATTCCTGAATTGGAATAACAAGACCAATACCTTCAAATGTGAAAATAGCAGTACCAATGAAAAGAGTCCAGTCCTTAGCGTTGAACAGTTTGACATCAGAGACACCAAACTTGGCAATTGTCAATCCACCCCAGTAGTACAAATACAAAAGTCCCAAAAGAATGAAAAAGTCAGCAATCAGTGCAGTACCAGAAAGTTTAGTAATATTACGAACCATCGACAATGGCAGGAAAATCAGTAATTGCAAGAAAATCAATGTTTCAATATTGACAAACGTTTTATTGTTTGTAATTGAAAGAATCAATGCTTGCAAATTTTCGGATGTGAAAACAATATAAGCAGCTGCAAAACCGATTTGAGAAAGAACAATTGATGACAAGATAAGCTGTCGCATGCCTTTACCGTAAAGCGAGCCACCAATATCACCAAATGATGAAACACCAACAGCCTGTTTAGCCTGAATCAGCAAAACAAAACAAAGCTGCGATAACAAGGCCACACAGACAAGAACTGCTGAAGAAAACAAAATGCCACCGTTGAAAAAGGCGCGTGGAAGGAACAAAACACCAGTGCCGACAAAACTCTTGAGTAACAATAAAACAGCTTTGGTGGCGGTAGCATTTGCGGGCTGAGCTCCAGATTTACCACCTTTGTGACGAGGCAAGAGCGATGTTTCTTCATCGGGTTCTTCACCGTCACCTCTGCGACGGCGTCTTACGCCATCTTCATCCTCTTCATCATCATAATCTTCGTCATCGTCATCTTCATCTTCTTCAAGCTCTTCACCAGCAAAATGACCATAGAGCGACAAAAATTCAATAAAGTTTCTAGTAAGGAAATTAGGTGATGCCTTACGATGCTCTTGGGCTCGCTGGGAAATAAAGTTTCGACGAAAGCCTCCGGGGACTCTAATATTTTGCGTATCGGGGTTGACAGGACGGGGAACATCGAAAGATTTAGATCGTGTCATTTTAGAGCGTCCACGTATAGAATCGGGCTCATGGTCCTGTTGCCATTGATAAAGCTGTCTAGTAATATCGCCACCTTGTAACTTTAAAGAATCAAAAATCTCTTCAGGATTAGTGTTGTTTTCATCAGTAGAAGCAGAAGGATTTCCAGAAGTAGAGTTATCATCAGTGGCATCTTTGCTGATTGAATCATTACTGTTTGCTGCATTAGAATTTACATATCCAGAAGATAAGTTACCACCAGCCCCTCCTTTGTTTTGAGTATCTGCGCCGTTGATTGCTAAATTTTGACTTTTGTATGAAGACGGAATATCACCATCTGTGACCAAATGTCTACCAACAACTTTAACCATTTCGGGGTCTGGGTTATCAACGTTGAGAGAGTAAATTGAAGGTGTAGCGCTACGGATAGCGCTGTTGTTACCACCAACCACAGCAGAAGCATTAAACGAAGAGCCAAGGTTGTTAAAATTAGATCTAGGTGAGCCCGACATGAACGGATTGTTGTTATTTGGAATGTCGACACCGCTGCCATTGATACCGTTCATAACCGACGTGTTATCAAAAGAGGTGCGGCGTGAGTTTGCTTTAGATCCCAGAGGAAAGTTGCGAATACTGCCAGCTGGCGGAGTTCCAAACCGACCAGTCTGGCGAAATGGCGATTCAGCCAGATTCTGGTTGGACATACGCCTGTTTGTAGGAGTATTGAAATTGTTAATTGGACGAGGTGAAGCCATTGTTTAAAGAATGGTGATGTACATGAAGGAAGAAGGAATATGGGTGTGTGTGAAAAACAATGAAAAATAAATACAAAATATTTTTTTCTCTTACACAATGAAAAAAAAAAAAATAATGGAAAAGAAAAAAATGGCAGTATATGGAATGTGCAAGAGAAGCAAAGAAAAGAGGCAAAAGCAAAAGCCAGCCGTTTGAGACACAGCGTGTAATAGTACTTGTATTACTAAGGATGTAATAATGAATCATCGCATGATTCATGAGTCAATCCAGCGGAAAATATTTACAAATGCATACTTTCTTTTTGTGTGCATTATAGCCATCCATCAAACTCTTCAACCATGTTGGCACAATAAGGATGAGCCCACGCCATGCTGTTTGCCCACGTCCGTGCTTTTCTCATCAAATACTCGCCTTGCGGAACATTATTCAATGCTGCAGTCGCCAACGACGGCTCATATTTTTTGCGTTGTTCTAGATCAATAACGTATGAACAAACACCGCTGTCTCG
>JAJLVH010000149.1:0-11660 GCA_030570155.1 Magnusiomyces magnusii
AAATAGCCTGAAACAATGTTGGAAGTTCGCTTAACCATAGCAGAAGTAGCCTCGTCTAAAGATTCTTCAGCCGTGGCAATAGTGGAGCTTACCAAGGACTGTGGAATGGATGGTGCTGTTTTGGAATCAGCAGCAGTGGGACCGTTTTTTAAAGTACTGGAGTTTGCAATTTCAGCTAGATATAAAGTTTTTGGTAACCATTGGTATTTTGAATGGGTAGTTCCAGAGAACGAGTTTCCAATGGCGCCAACAAGCCTAAGAAAGCCGTGCTCAATAAGGTTTTGGCCAAATTCCTCGGCAAAACCAAGATTGTTGACTCCCAAACTGGTACGAATGTAATGCAATATGTTTTCACCGGAAGAAACGTTTTCGTAAGAACCAATGATTGGAATTTTGTATGTTTCATGAGGAACATTTAGCCAAAAGCCATTTATCAGTTTGGCAAGTGTAACTTTGTCATACTCGCGGCCACCAATGATGGTATAGGTATCGATATTGATGCTAGAGGCTGTGGCTTGAGTAGCAGGGGTATTGGTATTGTTCCGAGCCAACGACAAAGGTTTTGGTTGAAACTTGTTGGTGGAAGGAGGTGTTTGTAAAGGCTCTGCAGTGATTTTGTGGGGTGAATTGCTTTTGGCGGTATTTGACAGAAAGTTTTTAGAAGTGGCCAAGGATCTTGAAAAGGCAGAAGAAGAAGAAGACTGGATTGGAGTCGTGACAATGACAGGAACGCTGGAGTTTGTAAGTTCTTCGAGTTGTGAAGCTTTGGAATAATAAGTTTCTTTAGCCTTTTTGGTTTTTTGGACGGTTTTGTTGTAACTTTTTATTGTTTGAGTAAGTGAAGATCTGGCAGCAGCGATATTCTTTTTATGGTTAGCAGCAAAAGTTGCAAACGGAGCACGAACAGACTTTTCCAATACAGTTGCAACACGAGCATGGGTTTCTGATTGTAAAGATGATTCATCTAAAAAGGAAATAAACGCTTGTTTTGTTGAAGCACCTTCGTCACGGTTAAATCCCAACGCCGAATTACGTGAGGTTGAGATGGAATCAACGGCTGATGAAAGATTGGACGCATAGGCCGATTCTAAAGAAATTCGAGATGAGACAAAGTCCAGTAGCTGTGAGTTTTCGGCAACACCTTGATCCAGCTTGTCGAACAAGACGTTGACACCGCTTTGGTAGTCGGAACTCCAGAAATAGTCGGTGAAAGAAAATCTTTTTTTGAGGAGGGGTTCTACATTAGATGCAGCAGGTCCCTTGGGTTGAGGATCGGACATATAGGAAATTTGCGGATTTGATGGCGAATAGAATATAATAAGGGATGAAAAAGATGAAAAAGATGAAAAAGATGAAAAAGAAAAAGAATGAAAAATGAATAAAAAAAGGACAGGTATAAAGGAGGTTGGGCCAGTTGACAAGCGGTTTAAAACACGGCTTGCTTTGTGCGTGCCGGAACAGGAGTGCAGGCACGGCTGTGCAGTGACACAAAGTGTAACAAGTGTGTGCGGCTACAATAAATCAAAAGCAATTTTGTAATAAAAAGTTACAAGTCTAAAAAGATTAAGAGTATCAACTACTTGTTTGAAACCTTTCGGTCTAAAACATTCAAACTTTCAAGAACCAAATCCCAAAACACGTCTATATCCATCGATTCAACGACTCGAACACCATACTCTCGGTCTTCTCGCAACACTAAAGTCTCGCCAACATGGTTTAAACCGTCTTTTGGACTGGGCTCTCGGTCTGTCACTACATCCATAGCATATTCAGTATACTTCATTTTCAAGTCTGGTGGTCCTCCTCCTGGAAAGTATAATGGTAACAATGCAGCAAGAGCTAATGGATCATGAACAGGAGGACCTGCTGTAAACTCATCTCCGAATTGGTTGATATATGTTGTTCCAAAAAACTCCAAAAGCTCATACAACATTTGCCGAACAAAGTTGGTATTAGGTAGTTTGTGTGATGATTTACCGTTAGTTTCATCAAGAACTTTGATTCCTTGACCCAAAACCTTTTCTCTAACTTCCTTTGTGGCTATCGCTCTATGAGTCATGTTAAGCGTCAAAAGTACCGTCTTTTTAGCCAATTCGTTTTGAACTTCTTCTTCCTTCACAACGATCTTTTGTCCCGTGGTTGGATCATACTTTTCACGTTGAACCTTGGCTTTAGAACCCAATACAATTTTGGCAGCCTCGGGATCACACCAAATGTTGAATTCAGCAAACGGCGTGGTGTTTCCCAAATTGATACCACCGCCCATCACAGACAACACCCGCACTTGTGGAATCAGGTCGGGGTAACGGGTAGCAAACTCGGCAACGTTTGTCAAGGCGCCGGTGGCTACAATAGCAATCTCACCTGGATACCGGCGTACTGCATCAGCCATGCCAGCAACAGCAGCACTTTCCTCATCCTCATTTCGGCCACCACTATAATTAGACGGAGGATCACTTGCAATACCCGATTTGCTCCATATCGCCTTTTTGCGAGGTGTTGGTAAAAGGTTAGTTCCGTCTAAACCGCTTTCGCCATGAATCTCAGGCGCGTTGCCTGTGTCGATGCTAGATAAAGGTAAAGGCGCGCCAGCATAGACATTGACAGGAAGACTTCGTTTTCGAAACAACGCTTCTTCTGCAGACAAGGCCGCAGCAGATACAGTTGCAGCAGAATCACTTGCAAGTGCTGAAAGTCGAGAAATCGAACAAGTTTGTGTTTTTATTGTTGAATCATGAACGGGGTTGGAAGTTGACGTCATTGCATTGTCATGTGTTTGATTATCTTGCGATGATGTTAATGATGAGATTTTTGACATTGAAGATTTTGCTGGTTTCTTCAAAGCTGACAATGGGTTTTCGTCAACTCGAAAAGCTTCAATTAAAGAAAGTGCGTTTTGTGTTGTATGAGTGAGTGGAGCATTGCCATGAACAGTTGAAATGCCAACTAAATTGAACCATGAAGGAAGATTTGAAGCCATGAGAACGGCTATAGCGTCGTCATGGCCTGGATCACAATCAATCCAAACCGGAATTTGATATGACATTGATAATAATAATGGACTAATTTGGATTGAAGCAACCAAGGTTTGTAAGTTTCTAGTTTGAAAGTGAATGGTTATTAAATAAATTAAAAAAAAAAAAAAAAAAAAAAAAAAGAGAAAGACTCGTCAATTAAAACTGGTTGAAAAATACAAATAAAGATTTTTAAAAGAAAAGAAGGAAAAAGGAGATTTGCTTTGTTTTGGAGGTTTGGGATGAGGGCAGCTACGTCATTGTTGGCCAATCAATACTGGACCTGTTTATGCTTTTTATTTCCTGTTACTATGGTCGTGGTAATTACACATGAAATGTTTGAATAGAAAATAAAATTAACAAAGTGAACTTCCTAATAGACGTTTGTTAATCTAAATTTCAAAATCAATAAATTTGTTTTTTCACAGGTAATACAGAAAAGCAAGAATAGGACTTGAAACAACTTTTCTACCTGGAGACCTGTGAACCCAATCAAATGATTGGGCATTTAAACTTGAAAATTAAAAAAATTAAATATATTGACTAAATAAAAACTATAAATTCCAAAATGGATCCTCGACCAAACGATTCCCAAACAACTAATCTATAAACATATAAATTAGGGTCAGAATGTACTTCTTCGGCGTTCATAATGTAACAAGGAAGGTTGCGCCTGAACGCGATACACCATCTCTAACCCAGGACCCCGTCAAGAGCCAACCCATGACTAAAAGCCTGGGGGGATAAGTAAAGTGCTGTCTATGCGCATAGTCTTCATCACACAACGTTTTGAAAACGTGGAAGGATCTGAAGAAAAAAAAGGACAAAAAAAAGAAAGAGTGGTGGAGATGTAAGAAATGAAATATTTATACTGAATGAAAATTTTGAGTTACCCGGATTTATTGTTTGGTTATTTCTAGGGCTTTTAAAGTGATTTGTCACGTGATAATCATGAAACTACTTTGATATTGGCTTTAGCGCATTCAAAACCAAAGCCAGGTATTTCAACATATCAATCATAGAATAATCTTAAACCGCAGGTGCCCGATTCTTCATTATCTAGAGAAAATCCTCGAATCTTACTGGACGTGTTCCTGCCGCTCACGCCGTGGCTTGCCTTACGTAACTCCACGTGATCTTGACGTGATTCCACGACCCCAGACTCATCAGACCAACCCCATAAATACGGCCTGTTGTCCTAGATTTCAACTCTTCTTTTTCACTCACATTCAAAAACTATAAAATAAAAAAAATGACCCTTCACAATACCCTTTACGAGGCTGTTACTGTCAATAGATCATCTTCTAACAAAGCTGTCATCATTCCTCATGGTCCTCAGCTCACGTATCCCCAATTTCTCGATGCTGTTGCTGATCTCCAGCTCGAGCTTTCGGCTCTTAATATCCCTCGCCAGGCTGCCATCAGTATTGCTATTCCCAACTCTTTAGAATTCAGCGTCGCCTTTCTTGGTGTTGCCTTTTCTTCGTTTATTGCTGCTCCGTTGAACTTTGCGTATAAGAAGTCAGAGTTTCTTTTCTACATTGATGACATTGATTCTGCCCTGGTGGTGGTTCCTAAAAACGCTTACAAAGAAAACTCTCCCGCAGTACAGGCCGCTAAAGAACACCAATCCGCAATTGCTGAGTTTTATTGGTCTTCTGAACAAAACAAGCTTGTTTTCAGTTTGAAGGAAGGCGGAAAGTTTGTTGATGTCAAGGCTGCTGCTTCTGCATCCAAATCTATTCCTCCCGCTCCTCAGCCTGCTGATATTGCTCTTGTTCTTCATACTTCTGGCACCACTGGCCGTCCTAAAGCTGTGCCTTTGACCCAACGTAATATGGCCACCACCATTTACAACATTATCAACACTTATAAACTTACTCCTGCCGATACTTCTTATCTGGTTATGCCCTTGTTCCACGTCCACGGTCTTCTCTGTGGTTTTCTTTCGCCTTTGGGTTCTGGCGGTTCAGTTATTGTTCCTCCTAGATTCTCGGCTCAACACTTTTGGCCCGATTTCATTGCTTACAAGGCCAATTGGTACACGGCCGTTCCTACCATCCACCAAATCTTGCTCAAAAACAAGCTTCCTTCTCCTTTCCCCGAGATCCGCTTCATCAGATCTTGCTCCTCTTCCCTTGCTCCAACCACTTTTGCTCAGCTTGAAAAGGCATTTGATGCCCCAGTTCTTGAAGCATATGCTATGACTGAAGCTTGTCATCAAATGACTTCAAACAACCTTCCACCTGGCAAGAGAAAACCTGGCACTGTTGGTGTTGGTCAAGGTGTGGAAGTTGTTATTCTTGACCCTCAAGACAACATTGTTGCTCAAGGCCAAGAAGGTGAAATCTCCATCAAGGGTCCTAATGTCACTCCTGGTTACATCAACAATGATAAGGCCAATGCCGAAAGTTTCACCAAGAATGGATACTTCCGTACTGGTGACCAAGGTAAGAAGGATGAAGACGGGTTTGTGATTATCACTGGCCGTATTAAAGAGCTTATCAACCGTGGTGGTGAAAAAATCAGTCCAATTGAACTTGACGGCATTATGCTTGAACACCCTTCAGTTTCCGAAGCCGTTGCATTTGCCGCACCTAACGAGCTGTATGGCCAAGTCGTCAATGCAGCACTTGTATTGAAACCCGAGTACCAAGACAAAGATCCCAAGCAACTTGAAGCCGAAATCAAAGAGTTTATGGCTACACGGGTTTCCAAGTTTAAGATTCCTGAACGCATCTTTTTCACAAAGATTATGCCCAAGACTGCGACTGGTAAGATTCAGCGTCGCATTGTTGCACAAAAGTTTTTGGACACTGAAAAGCCAAAGGCTAAATTGTAATTGGTTTATTTAATATTTATTTTATTTTAAAACAATTTGGAAAAGAAAAAAAAAACTAATACTTTCTTCTTCTGCTTCTGACATTGTTTTTTTCTTGCATAATCTCGCCATACTTTCGCTTGAAATACGACTTGGTTTTGTCGTCTGCCAAAATTTCTTGTGCAAAAGTTTGTTTTCTCTGTTTTTTCGTAAGTCTTGCCGAAAAGAATTCCGAACTATCTTCCACAATTGTACCTTTTTGAATAAACTTGGGAAATCCATTATCTTCATCGTCATCTTTGTTATTAGAAATTCCAAATGTATTCTTTTTGTAATGACGTTTAGGATCAAGCACGTTACGCATTTGCAAGAGTTGCAAATCTCGTTTGAGTTCTGGAGTGATTTCGGTTTTGGGCATATTAAACCATTTATCGCCAGCCGTGCTTTCACGTTTTTCTTTAACAGACTTTTTCAGCTGAACTGGGTCTGAAATGTTTCGGAATGTGAGGGTATCATTAATTTTTGGTGTTGGTATTGATGAAAGTGTAGTTTTAACTGTAAAGCCGGATTCTGTATCTGATAATTTGGGAATTCTAGAAATGGTTTTTTTAATTTCTTCAAGAGTTGGATCATTTTCTTCATTTTCTTCTTCTTCATCATCATTGCTAAATCCAATAGATTCAAAATCAACACCTTCCTCATGATCTTTCTTTACTTTTTTAGGGGTTTCGACCTTTTTAGTGGCTAACGAATCTTTAGCTGCCGCCAACAAACTATCGATATCCAAATCATCAAGATTTTCAGCATGTTCTGTTGTCATTGTAGATGCTTCAGATGCCGTAACGCTTTCGTATGACCCATTTGATGTCTCTGATTCCAAAGGTGATGCGTTTCTAATTACAGTCATTTTTTTTTTTTTTGAAAAAAATTCTTTTAGTTATTATTTTAAAAGAATCAAGTGGGTAATAAAAATACGCTTTTAAGATATTTTAAAACTTGTGAAAATTCAAAATTCAAAATTTTCTTTGCTTTTAAAAATTTTTGAAAAAAAAAAAAAAAAAAAAAATCCTAACCCACGCAAAACAAGGTTTAGGGTTGTATAAATGTCTTTACCAACGCAAGTACTAATTAACACACAGTACATAAATATTTCTTTTTGTGTGTAAAGATTGTATTTTAATAATTATAGTTATTGTTCAAAATGAACCAAGATCATTCAATGATGAACCAGCTTGACGGCGAGGTTGATCCAGAAAACATGACACAGGAACAGCAGCTACTTTATGAACAACAGATCCAGGACGCCAATATTGGAACGTTCCGTAACGTTACCCAAGGCCTTGAAGGTCCATATGTGAACATCATGACCCAGTATTGGCAAGATACCATTGACAATATTGAAAACAACGACCACGAGTTCAAGATCCACCAATTACCATTAGCACGCATCAAGAAAGTGATGAAAGCAGACGAAGACGTGAAAATGATTTCTGCAGAGGCGCCAATACTGTTTGCCAAAGGATGTGATATCTTCATTACCGAACTGACGAAACGGGCTTGGATCCATGCTGAAGAAAACAAGCGTCGCACGTTGCAGCGATCAGATATAGCGTCTGCACTTCAGCGATCAGACATGTTTGATTTTTTGATTGATATTGTTCCAAGAGAAGAAGCACTGGCGTCGTCGTCTAATACCAGAAAGTCGCAGCATCAGCAGCAAACTCAAGCCAGTGCGGCAGCACATGCGGCGGTTGCTAGAGCAGCTGCTCAAGAGTATGAACAGTATGAAGATGAAGTTGGATTAGATCATTTAGATGAAGAACAATTACAACAACATCAACTTCAATATGAACAGCAACAACAACAACAGCAGCAGCAACAACAACAACAATATGATGCAAATAGTAGATGGGAAAATGATATGTATAACGGATACCAAGAATAAGAATTATATATGTATATTTGAATTGAATCAAGTTGAATCGAGTTTTGTGTTTGTGTCTGGACAATCAGAACAATGGCGTAAGCCGTGCCGTTTTTAAACCAGCAAAACTTTTTTTTTTATTTTTTTATTTTTTCATTTTATTTTTTATCAGAATTATTGTTTTTATAATTTTTATTTTAGCTTCTTTTAAATAAAATAAAAACTAAAATGCCAGTCTTCATTTCAGATCCAAATCCAAACGAATCCTCTTTTTCAAACACAAATTCATCAAATCTTCCTCACCAACATGTTCAAAACGTTAGAATTAATCATCATCATCATTCACAACAACCTTCACCAACATTAAACACACAAAGCATTCAAGGGTCCCACCAAGGTGAAGTCTCATCATCATCACCAAATAATGACAATTTTAACGACACACAATCAATATCTTCATCTTTATTGTTTCCTGGGATTTCTCGTTCTTTTAGACCTCCAAGCGTCACGATTCCCTACACTTCATCTCCAAACCCTTTTCACACCCTCGATCTTTATCTACCTGCTTCTGGCTTGGCTCCTGACACTCCCTGGTTTATTTTTTTGCATGGTGGGTACTGGGCTGACGCTACTCAATCCAAAGATGTAGCGTCCATCATTCTGACTCGGCTTCCTAGTCACTGGGCCGGCGTCAGCATCGATTACCGTTTATCTCCTGAAGTGTTGTATCCCGGTCACCTCAACGATGTCAAACAAGCTCTCAAGTTTCTTAAAAATGCGTATAACGTACAGTCTGCTGTAATCATGGCACACGGCGCTGGTGCATGTATTGCGTACCAATATATTTTTGCAGAACTGTGTTCGGATCATCCTAACTGGATCCGGCATGTCATTACGTCCGGCGGAGTTTATGATTTGATGGCTTTGGCAAACGATTCCCCGTATTATCAAAAATACATTGAAGACGCGTTTGGAAGAGACAGACTGAACTGGTATGACTTGTCGCCACAAAACTTTGAATGGGACCAAATAGAGCCTGAGTACAAAAAGCTTGGCGAGCATGAAATTAGTTCAACCACTGAATCCATTCAAAATAACAATAATCAAAACAATCAAAATATTGAAAAACGGTCTGCTTTGGCTGATGCTATTGAAGAAATGAGACTTCGTGCTTATCCCGTTCATAACCCCAATTCCGTATCGTCGTCAATTAAATCAAGTCCTCATCACCGAAACAACAAACTCAACAATAATACCAACAACACACAATACCTTGACAAAATCCGTATGGAAGCCACGCTCGTTCATTCAAAATTCGATACCATTGTTCCTATCCAACAATCACTACAATTTGATGAGAAATTGGCGTCTGCTGGGTTTAATGTTTCGTTTAGATTGCTTTCTATTAATGGTCACGATAACGTATTGGAAACTGCAGAATTGGTTGCCATTACTTTAGAAGTTTGTGAAAGACTGGATGCTAAAGATGAGCAAAAGCCTATTTACTAATTTTTTTTATTTTTTTTTTAAATAATCATGTTGTAAATTGGAGTATTTGGTGTATTTTATTTAATAGTTTTGTGTGTACTCGATACCCTTCACGTCGGTTTTTGGTTACCTGTTGTTGGGTACACACATTTTGTGCTAGTTATGATTCTGACGTGAAGCTCTCAGCACATTTCAGAATCGAGTGTACTTTGTGGGACAGTTTATTTTACTTCACTTACAAACCAATCGTATCGAAACTTGGCTGTTGATATGAAAAATTATAAAAGGAATTCAATAGTTTTAATAGGTTGAGAAATGTGTACTAGGTCTAGTTTTATCAAATGTAAAAAAAAACTCTTTTTATTATTTTTATTTTGTATAAATTTTTTGATTTCAATGAAAAGAAAATTCATTTTTTTGTATTACCATTGTTATTAACTTTTTTAAAATAATTTTCTTCAGGAATTGTAAATGTGAATACCTTTTAATTGGTTTGGATCTAAATAAAAAAAGAAGAATTCATCCGACGGCTTTTCTGAAATGTGCAGTGTTTTAATAGTTGCTCATCAAAACCATTTTCTTGTGTATTTCATGATTTGAAAAAAAAAATTAATTAAAGTTCAAATCAATTATTTTGTTCTTACCATAAAATTTATCTAAACAATATTTTTATTTTTATTTTAATTTATTAAATTTGGTATTGACGCAGAATTATTTTTGAATTCCTACACAATTAATAAATATAATCACGAGAAGTTCCAATTTTGTTTGCTACTTTTCCAAGTACCACGAAAATATATAAAAATCATTCAACACTAGCAATGATGCCGTTCTAAAAATATTTATTATATTACATTGTTACAGTTGGACAGGCTTTACTATTTTTACTATTTATATTCATTCATCAAATCATCTTTGTGCAAGTTCCTAATTTACATTTGTGTGTAGTATATTTTCCATGTTTGCGATTGGCTGAAATGTTAATTGTAAAAAAACCGTTTTTTATTTTCAAAGTATTTCTTTTTTTGGAATTTTCTTAACCGCATCAAATAAGACATTGAGAAAAAGAATTTTAACTATTCCGACGGTATTACATTTATTTATTTATTCTTTTTCTTCTCGATGTATTTACTATGAATTGATGAAAGAAATAAGACGTACTGTAATACAGAAAAACCAACTGAATATTTCGTGCCTGATGCTTAAATAGCACTATTTGACAACTAAAATGCTGGGTTGTAATAATCAAGATTTTTGTGTGATGATATTTTATAGAATTGATTATTTCGGTTGAAGATTGCGGATTGGTCTTTTATTTAATTATTAAAATACCAGATTCATGACGAAATACAAAACGGCATTGTTAACCTGCAACTTGGCGCCAAGTATCGTTTACTTCAACGGTTTTTTTTGTTCAACATTTTTTTGTGCATGACGTGTATATTAAATGGTGTTTATTTTATTTATTGAAAAAAAGCATTAAACAAAGTGTAATCAAATGAATCTAAATTTCAAAAAAATCCTTGATCGATTACGATTGAAATCGTGTGAAAAAAAGCTTCTTCATGCTTGAATTCAAATGATTTTCATTAAAACAAACCGTGAAAACAAGCACAATAGAATGATGATTATTTGAAAATGAAAAGAAACAGTCTTGATTGCGTTTGAACACTCATAATATCTTTGCTATTGAAATCCAAAATAATAATTCACGTCTATTTATAGCCAATTGTCATTAAACTTGTACTAGTGTACGGACCATCGCACGGCATCGTCCATATGTTTGACTTGTTACTTTCCAAAATAATATTATCACCCAAATCATCATGATAATCTGACTACTATTATTAAATCATAACTTAAACGCAACGGTATATTTTTATTTTTTGCCGCGTGTTTAAACCCCGTGGAGCTTTTCTTGTTTGCTAAAATATACGGGCGAGTTTTTCTTTTCATGCTTCTAGAAGCACAAGCCCGATGATATTACGATTGTGGTTAGATTTTTTAGTATAAAAGAAGTGGTATTTCTTCAAATTGTGAATTGTCGTTTTTTATATAAATTGTCAATTCATTATTGTCATCAAATCTTTCATTATAAAATGCACTTTAATCAACTTTCTTTGGCTTCCTGTGCTTTTTTGGCACAGTTGTGTTTATCTTTGGTCGATGCGCGGCCAATAGAGCAAGGCAATTTTAATTCTGATAGCAGTCATTTCATTACTGGTATCCCAAGTCCGACTGATTATACTAAATCTTCTGGCATTAGTTTCATAACTGGCGTCCCAAGTCCTACTGATTATACCAAGTCTTCTAGCGAAAGTTTCATTACCGGTGTCCCAAGTCCTACTGATTATACCAAGTCTGCTAGTGACAGCTTTATTACTGGCGTTCCAAGCCCTACTGATTATACCAA
>JAJLVH010000150.1:0-15354 GCA_030570155.1 Magnusiomyces magnusii
AGTTAATCAATTATTCGTAGATGGTTTTTACTTTGGTGTTGGAAATGGAAAAGACCAAATTGTTGTTTTTTGGTGGCATTAATGAAAAGATTAAGAGTCATATTTTTGACTCTAAATCTGGTTGATTGTGCAAATTCAATTGAGCTTTGATTTATGAATAGAAAATAAATAGAATTGGTTAATTAAGACGATTTAACATGATTATCAATATTCAAATCCTTCTTTTGCTTTTTGAAATAAGTCTTGATTTGATAATTCACCATCATTGCCCAAATGGGACCAAACACCGTCAACAAAATACAAACGAGCGACATCAAAAAGCCGTTAGATCTGGGAGATCCACTCATCATAATGGAATTGAGGACCCAGCCAATAAAGTCGGTATGAACCATTTGACTTCCCGAATCCAAACGTGCCAAAATAAGTTTAGCACAGTCATCGGGTTCCATCACATCACTAGCGCCTTCAATCTGTTTGGTGATTTCAGGCTTTGTTCGTTCTTCGACTTCATAGCCTTCAGTGTTGATGCAGCCTGGGAAAACACACTCTACATCAATATTATAAGGCAAACATTCTTGTCTCAAAACATCGGCCAAACCACGAACAGCGTGTTTCAGTGGAGCGTAGGAGCCGTAGCCAATGAACGAATAAAAGGCCACAACGGAAGAAAACAAGGTAATGTGTCTGTTGTCACTTTCGTTTGTCAAAGGATGAGCAGCCATGACTCTGAGAGCTTCAGTCGAAAAGTATAAAGAAGACTTGTAGATGCTATCGATACTATTTTCAAAGACTTGTGAAGGGATATCAAGTAACAAACCAGGCACAGCCATGCCGGCCACACACATGACAATATCAGGAACAACGTCGCCTAGTTCTTTAAACACGCGAGCACAATCCTTTTGATTTGACAAGTCTGCAGAAATGTAGTCAACGACCTGTGTTGGTGAAACTTTGGCTTTTTCACAGTCAGCAACAACTTTTTGAAGCTTTGATACTGTTCGTGCAACCACGTAAACACGGGAAGCACCTTGAGAAACACATTCTTTAGCCAAAGCGGCACCAAGGCCTTGAGAGCCGCCGGAAATGACGACGGCTTTGTTTTGGAGTTTGTAATAACCACTAAACCAAGCCATTTTTGTTTTGTTTGTTTTGTTTTGGATGTGAATGTGAATGTGAATAGGTTGGTGTTGATATTTCAAGCTGATTATCGAGTGGTGGTTACCCTGCCCAGTTATGATCAATATACACAGAGCCAACTGGATCCAACCTTTTCACTTTCAATCAAAGCCAACTCGCTCAAAATCTTCAAATCTAAATCTTTGGTTTTTCAACTATTTAAATCCAATTCCAATCAATTTCTTTTCTTTTTTTTGGTTCTTTTTCTGTGTATCACGTGCATCTGCAAAGAACAGGTGTCACTTTGTAAGCGACGAGGCTGGGTGTGAAATATTTAGACATGAATTCACGAACAACCAATAGCCATCTTCGTTGTGATGATAGTAACGTCGGTGATGAGTAAAAATGATTGAACGAACCGTGTAATAATAAAGCAATACGTGTACTCGGATCTTGTTCATTCTTTTTTTTTTTTTTTTTTGTTTACGGTTTTTGAATTGCATGTAACAGAAATTTGATGGATTCGTTTCTTGTTTCGAAAACCAAAAAAAAGAAATTTAAAAATAAAAAAATCCCATTTTTCATGTTTTTTTCTTTCAAAAACGTTTTAAAATAAAAAATAAATTGAAAATAAAAATAAAATAATTTCATTCTTTTGATACCGTTTTGCTTTGTTGGATTTGGACTTGTTTGACTCTTAGTTAAAAGACGTTCGTTTATATCATTTTGGTTCGTTCAATCAATAATACCATTCTTTACTACCCTGTAAAATACCATTTTCAATCTTTAAGAGAAAGTAAATTTCAAAATGTCAGACGGTAACGATAACAACATTTCTTACCTCGTCGAAGATAAATACATCGGCTTGGGTCTAGCCATTGCCAGTTCTTTTGCCATCGGCACCTCCTTCATCATCACCAAAAAGGGCTTGATGGCTGCGTCGTCAAATCAAGGCTTTGAAGGCGATGGCTACCAGTACCTCAAAAACCCCATCTGGTGGGCCGGTATCATCACTATGGCTTTTGGTGAAATCGCAAACTTTGCGGCATACACCTTTGCGCCTGCTATTTTGGTTACGCCGTTGGGCGCGTTGTCTGTGATTATTGGGTATGTTGGATTTATAATTATCAATATTATCAATATCAATATTAACAAATCAAAAATTTAGAGCTGTTCTTGCTGCCATCTTTTTAAAAGAAGAACTTGGCGTGTTGGGAAAAATGGGATGTGCCATTTGTTTGATCGGTTCCTTAATCATTGTCTTACACGCTCCTCCTGACAAAGACGTTCAAACCGTTGACGAAATTTTGGAATACGCAATGAGTCCCGGTTTCTTATTCTATTGCTTTTTTGTCGCCGTGTTTGCAATCGTCATGATTTACTACGTTTCTCCACGGTTCGGTCGCAAAAATCCAATGGTTTACATTTCCATTTGCTCAACTGTCGGTTCAGTGTCCGTTATGGCAATCAAGGGTTTCGGTATTGCTGTCAAACTTACTTTTGCTGGAAACAACCAGTTCACCCATCCTTCAACCTACGTCTTTGCAATTGTTGTCACCGTTTGTATTCTCACCCAAATGAACTATTTCAACAAGGCTTTAGACCAATTTGATACCTCTATTGTTAACCCATTATACTACGTCACCTTCACAACTGCAACACTGTGTGCTTCATTTATTTTATTTTCGGGCTTCAACACATCCGATCCCGTCAATTCCATTTCATTAATTTGCGGCTTTCTAATTATTTTTGCTGGCGTCTATCTCCTCAACATTTCTCGAGGCGATTCTAACGGCCGCTCGCTTCTTTCTTCAAAAACGTTGGAAGGCATGCCTATGGACAATACCATTGCGGGAATGCAAACGCGTCGGTCTATTCAGATCCAAAGAGCTTCGTTACAACATAGAAGATCTGGCTCTATACGATCTCATGATGCCAGATTATTAGGTGGAGATGAAGAAGAATCCCTTGGCTTGACAAGATTCGATAATGATAGCGATGACGACGAATTGGATTGTATTAGCATGAATTCAAGGAACGGAAATCATGGAACTATGAATGGATTATTGGCGAATCACGATGATTCAGATTTGGAATCTCAAGATTATGATAATAGAGATCGACTGAAACAGCCAAAGAGAAATAATAGTTTCAATAAAAGGGGTGTTTAATGAGTTAAAATAAGATATTTTAGACAAATATTTATCATTGTATTAAAAAAATAATTGTTACTTGGGTTTTTAAAATTTTAAATATTTATTTATTCTTTCTTATGACGGTAAAGAGCCTAGTATTGTGGTTAGGGTTGGTTATTGATGCCATTTAAACTAGGTGGTGAAAAAAAAGATTATTCCTTGTTCATTTTTTGTTTTTTCTAAGCCATGAAAACGTATCAAAAAGTGGGTTGACTTTTATATATTCGTTATCCACTTTTTTTTTAAAACGTGTCATATCTTTTGGTATAGTTTGAACGATAATCGACTAGTAATAATCGATTATGTCATAGTATTTTACTTAACCTTGATAATGATCGGCGTCGGTTAGGTTTTTTTTTGGATAACAATGACTAACAATAACTAACAATAACTAACAATGACTAATACTAGTTTAAATATTGAAATGAGATAAACCAAAGTTTGTAAATGTTAATAAAAAAAATTTTTAAGTGCACATTTATTCAATAAATAAAAACTTATAAAAATCACATAGAATAAAATAAAATAAATAAATAACGAATGGTTTAAACTAGATCACAGCGCCGAAAAGAATAATAATAATAAATAAAGCATGTTTTTTGTTGATAAATAAGAGAATGAACTTTCTTTTTCACTTTAATTCGAAAAAAAAGTAAAAATAAAATAAAATAATAAATAAACGAATGAAATTTTGAAAACCAATCAACAAAATTCACTCAAGACTTAAGTGCATGAAAGAACAACAGTCTTGGGAACAGAACAAGAAACTCCGCAGTAAAGGTAGTTGTTTCCACTACCGTCTGAACAGGTAATAACGGTCTTGCCGCCAGGCGAAAGAACGTTGCTGTTGGAAATGGACCAAGTGACTTGTACAGAACTGGAGTAGGAGCTGGAACTGCTGTACGATGATGAATAAGTGGTGGTGGATGAGCTGCCGCCGTTGATGGTGCTGGTACCGCTAGTTCCTGATCCAGTGCTACCTGATCCAGTGCTTCCTGATCCAGTGCTTCCTGATCCAGTGCTTCCTGATCCAGTGCTTCCTGATCCAGTGCTTCCTGATCCAGTGCTTCCTGATCCAGTGCTTCCTGATCCAGTGCTTCCTGATCCAGTGCTTCCTGATCCAGTGCTTCCTGATCCAGTGCTGCCAGTGCCAGAGCATTCAGGGCTGCCAGAACCTCCTGTACTACTGCCTGTGCTACCACCGGTGCTACCTCCAGTGCTGCTACCGGTACTTCCACCTGTGCTTCCACCTGTGCTTCCACCTGTGCTTCCACCTGTGCTTCCACCTGTGCTTCCACCTGTGCTTCCACCTGTGCTTCCACCTGTGCTTCCACCTGTGCTTCCACCTGTGCTTCCACCTGTGCTGCCAGTGCTGCCACCGGATCCTGATCCTGAACCAGAAGATCCGCTGGAACCAGTGCTACCGTTTTGAGTAACGGAGTTACCGTTGCCGTTAGCTTGGACAACTTGGAGGACACCACTATTGTTAATCACAACATTACCAATAGTTGTGCTGCTGGATGGTTGATGAGCATAAAGAACACCGTTGACAACAGCACCGTTAAATTTGGTTGATCCCGAAACAGTGTTACCATATGTAAGACAGCCGTTGGGAGCAATGTAAATGTTGGAAGAAGTGCCACCAGATGAGCCAACAGTGGTACCGGTAGTGCTGCTAGTGGTTCCGCCACTGGTAACAGCACCACCGCCATTGGTAGTGCCACCGTTGCTGACAACAGCGCTGCCAGAACTGCCAGGGCTGATCACAACCTTGCCGCCGCTGCTGCCACTACCGCTGCTGCCACTTCCAGAACCGCCATAGCTTTTGGCTGACTGGCCACTTCCGTAGTTACTGTTGTTGTTGACGTTAGTGTTGATGTTGGTGTTGGTATTAGTGTTGGAATTAGTATTGGAATTGGAGTTACCACTGTAGCTTCCAGAAGAGCCGCCAGAAGAGCCGCCGGATGAGCAGCTAGAACAGCTGCCAGACATGCCAAAAAGACTCTTTTTGATCAAGCCGAGAAGCAAAAGGCCAGGATCGGCGTTGGCTTCAGCCATGGCCTTGGCCTCGGCAAGGGCATTTGGGTTGGGTGCAGCCAAAGCTTCAGGCGAGGCAACTGGAGCTGAGAAAGAGTATGCAGCAAAGACGGCAATAGCAAGAGCACTGAATTTCATTTTTGGTTAATTGTTCGGTGTTGGAAAATGCAAAGTAAAATAAGTGGTTGTTTTTGAATAAAACTTGAATATAATAAAACTAAGAAAAAAGGATTGAAATACAGTAAGTATAAGACTTAAAGGAAAGTATAGAAAAGACTTTAAAAAAAAACGCTGTTAAAGAAAAGTGTGAATCAAACCAGTTGATTTATGTTGTTGATGATGATGAAAAAAATGAATTAATTTCAGAAATATGAGTTCTTTTATACCCATTTTTGGTTTTGAAAAACCATTGGATCATTGCTGTTGGTTGATATTTTGTTGTTATTGTTATTCTGGTAGTTTTCTCTTGTTAATACCAAAATTGAGAATTAATAAAAGTTCTCAATTAAGCTTATTTCCTTAAAGTTTGCCATTAACAATAATTTGACGTCTTTTTTTGAAATAATATTAAAAACTAAAAAACAAACTTTTTGGTTTTATGAAATAATTACAACTTTATGAATATTATGGTTTGAAAAAAAAGATTCAGTATAATAGATTAGACTAAATAATACTTTTTTTTTCTGCAAGGCTTTTTGACAAAATTTTAACTAAAATTCAATTAAAATTTTGATGAAAAATTATTTTGATTTGGTTTTTTTTTTCAATTGACAAAGATTTTACAACTCAATTCGTGTTATGATTGGAACAAAAGTGACACCTTCTAACCTAATTTTTATCCTTTCAGCATATATTTCAACGATCGTGTATATGATTTAATAAAACATTGCAAATTGTGGATTATAGATTTTGGATTGTTATATTTTTTTTATAAACTTTTTAAAAAATAAGTTTTAATAACCACAGTCAAACAAAATTTTACAAATGCTTTTGTAAAAATTTCAAATTAAGTAAAATACAGTTTAACGTCAATACGATGTACCTAGTATTGGTATAATTCATGCTCATTGTGCTTGTTTTGTTCAGTTGAAAAAATGGGTGACATCAATGGTTTTTTCAATTTGGTTGTACACCTGATTTGAAAACAATACCAACACACAACTGCTGGTTCTTATTTAATGCAACAAAACCAATCCGTTGACAAATAAAAAACGAACTATTTATTGTAAATTTTTAATTGACTGTTATTCATTTCAAGTATGTACTTTATTTTCATATCAATTTTGCCCGTTGCTTTTTGTTTTTTTCGTTATTGATTGATGCATAAAACAACATGACCATTTTATTTAAAAAAAATGTAGCATCTGATTAAATAAGATGCATGTTTTTTTGTTATAAGCTACTGTTAATAAACATAAATCATAACTGTTTTTCTTTTTTGTCGTTTTTTTGTTGTTTGTTTTTTTGTTTTTAGATTTACGAGATCATAGTTTAAACAGTATTGGCAACAAAAGCACCAGCAAACCATGATATCAAAAGTTTAAAGTCTACAATTAAAAATAGTTATTAACCTTTTTCAAGGATCAACTGTTTAAAAGGTTTTTCTCTGTGTGTATTATGGATCATATGCGGCTTCATATTACTATTCGTCAGTGTGATTAATATATGTATATCCAAAGTACCTGATGCAAAAACATAGTCATACTTTAGTTTTTGTTTTTTGTTTTTTTGTATTGATATTTGTAAACGTAAACCAATCCGTTTTCGAATGGCTTTTTTAATTAAATGGTTAAATTTAAAATCTGTTTTCATTTTGTTGCAGTCAAACATACGTGCGGTATGTTGTGAAAACAAGCTCCACAATATGCCAGTCTTTTTTGTGCTTGTTCTAGATCAGCTAGCTATAACAATACCATTAAAAACTATTTATATTGTATCACTAGTAATGAAAAACAAAAATTTTGTAAGATTATGGATGAAACTTCATACTTAATATAAAATATGTTTAAGGTCTAAAGCTATACTTTAATATTAATGAAACGATTGTTTTTACTGTTTATCCACAGACATCAATAAAAAGGCAAAATCGATCCGCTAAACTATGATTCCTCCGGATTCAATTACTTCATTTTGTATTTAACATGTATTTTTATATTTGATAATAGGACTACAATACGAATGGATACATAAGTCAAGTTTTTTTACTATGAATAAGCAAAGACCCGTTTACATTAAACTTTTGGAAAACACATTAATAAAATATATTTGATCTGATTTTTTTCCAAATCATAATCAATGTACCAACTGTGCTTAGCTTTAAGGCAGTTCATAAAGACTGTAAACAACCGTATGTAATATTTGTTTTTCATCATTTAAAAATATTTCCATCTTTTATAACAATAGTCAATGATTGTTTAAATTATTTCTTTTCTATACATTTTTAAATTTAGTAAATGTGGATATGATACATAAAAGTGGTTTAAAAAACGGGTTCTAAGGCATGTTTTCGATGCTTGTAAAATAAATATTGATAACTTTTGCACGGTTTGTTATATGATGACATGCTTAACCAATAAAACTGTTTAGTTGATTATTCATTTAAAATATTATCAACAGTTGATTCATTTCAGCATAATCGTAAAAACAAACTTGCTTTTTTTTTAATTACAGTTTGTTTTCGGGTTTTCAAACTTTATAATATTCTCGATTTTAAATAAAATGACTGTTGAACGGTATAACTTAACAAAAATTGATTGAGTGAAAGAGTTTTTGTAGAGATACCAAACTACTAGTGACTACAATTTAATATTTGTAAAGAAATCAAAGATATAATCATTTTTGAAAAACTATACAAGGTTGGTTTCAATGCGTATTTAAACAAAGCGACCAGTGATTTCCAGTTGCTACTATTTTCATCATTGTATTGTTGTTATTTTTATTTGTTTTTTAGCAGGAAATGATTATTATTAGAAGATATCCAACAAAACAAGATTTGTCTAGTTGAAATTTCAGCTCTCTGATTACTTGTAATGAGTTACAGTTATACAAAAAGCACAAATCTAAACTTCAAATTTAAAGCAATGAATCATTTCAATAAAAAAACCATTACGGCAATACCGAATATCTGTTTATCTTGCAAAGGTCATCACAGTCTGTTTTTTGTTACTAGACTTTGTAACATTGTGATACTTGTTGTATAACTGTTGGTTAAAACAACTTTTTAAGTTTTATTAATATGTGTTTTTCATCAATGATATGTAATTAAATTTATTTTTGAATTGTAACAAAAACTAAAAAGAAATTTCTTTAACGAAAAAAACATACTTCGTTTTACAATAATAATACAGCTAAGAAATATAATGATAATAAACATAACAAAATCTATGAAGAGATAGAAATTTGAAATATTCATCATTTGTTGCATTACCGCGTCAAAAAATTACTTTCATTCATTCATTTTATTCAAGGGTTGTAAAAGTATATAACATCAGCTACTTTAGCTATCCTTTTTGTTTCTAACTATCTATTATTGTTCATATTTGTGAATCTTTTCAATTCGTATTTTCCTTCTAGTACTTCCAATGGCCCGAGTACAAACCCTAATGCTAGCTTACGAGGACCAGGGAAACCAAATTGGATGAAATCCTTTCCGATCGGTGCTCACTTCATTCCCCTCAGCACTGCTTTTTTGTAATTTTTTTATTAAAAAAATTATTGTAAACAATATTTTAAAATTATGCATTATAAAATTGTGACTATAATATATATGTGCTAAGTTCTAGCAAGAAGGGAGTGTGGCCGAGTGGTCTAAGGCGCCAGCTTCAGGTGCTGGTCTCGCAAGAGGCGTGGGTTCGAACCCCACCGCTCTCAATAATTTTTTTCGTTTTTAAAAAATGAAACGAACGATTTGATTGGTCGAAATTGTAATGCTTTTTTAATACTTATTTACCTTTTTGTTTTTTCTGTTAAATGTTGATAGATGCAGTTTTGAAGTAATTAATGCTTCTATTATGGATTGAATATCTAATTGTATTTTTTTAAATTAATATTCCTTTTTTTGATTGAAAAATCAATTTCAAATAATCAAAGCTCAAAGATGAAATAAAAAGTATAAAAGTAAAATATATGTTAGATAAAAATATACTATTTCTCGAATGTTTTACTGTAAATGAGTTGACAAACTCGCTTTATGTTTTTTTGTTATTTGTGTTTGAAGCGGGTTGACACAAATATGCTTTATAGTTTATGTTTTTTGTTTTTTTTTTCAATAAGAATCAACTACAAAAGTGTGATTTATACTTCACCTCATTGTTGCTTTTATTTTGACTTGATTGAACTTCAAATTTTAAATATCTGTTGCCATACGATTGTGGTTGGCTTTTTTTTCGAGACAAGTAATGTGTTTACAATTATTGTCTTGTTTAAATCAATTGAAATAACTTTGAAAGTATGAATTGGTACCCATACTTTTCATATGCAGTGTATTTTTGTTTTTTGCAAGTTCATAAGTCTATTATTATATCAATTTTTCAGTCATCATTCCATTGAATGAAATTATTGGAATATTTACAAATTTAACTTTTATTCAATTATATTCGAACCCCATTGTATTTATAATATCATTTTAAAGATTTTTATCAACAGTGAAATTCATCATAGTTACAGTTTATGAGTTATCAATGCTAAAACCGTTTTCAATTCATGTTGGTGGTTCTAAAAAATATTGTGTAAGCCGTTTGATTTAACTTCAAACAACGTTACTATTGATCTGAAAACAGACATTATGCCAGCTTACTAATAATAAAAAAGCAATTTGAATATTCTTTTCCAGACAATTTGTATTTGAGCAGGTCTCATGCAAACCATCCACACTGGCCAAAATATCCCATTGGTACATCTCAAACAAAGCCCGCTTTATTTTTTAATTATATAGTTTAAGAAACGAATATTCATTTGAAATATGTTTTGTTGTTTTTGACCTATCACAATTATAATTGTATTTTTTTCATAAGATACATCCTACGAAATTATGACCAATTTACGGATCTTTTTATTAGTTTGGAAATTAATGATTTATTTAATACAATGCATTTAGTATGTTGTAAATGTTGTGAGACTTCCAGAAGTGTGTTATCCAATAAATTTTATGGTTCATTCCATAAGTAAAAAAATTTTCATCTCGACAACTATCATTCTTATCCTATGTTTTGTATGATGTATATGACTGCTATAATTATCATACACCAATGATTTGAAGAAAAAAAGGTCTTAGCTAAATATAACTATTGACAAAACATTGTTACATAGCCTACTCTATAATTCGTTTCAAGTTTTTCAAATGTCAATAGTATGATAATCAAAATGTTGTTTGCTTAGTTTCTTTGCTTGAGTCATATTAAATTTTTTTGATATATTCTTTAATCTCAAAACTGGCAAAAAAATATATACTTACACACATGGAATTATGGCGTTTCAATATGTGTTTTTTCTGTGTTGAAATTATGTCAAAAAATCTTGCGATAATTAGTGATAGTGAAAAATATTTCATTGATTCTGAGTATGTTCTGGTTTGATTGTTTCCGTTGAATATAGCGCTGTGCCAATTGTAATACATATCCTGTTAAAGCACAAGAAATGATGCTACAGCTCAATTGGTAGAGCGGCATGATGTTATAAACGATTATAGGTTTGGGCACGGTTGGTGCCTACTTTCATATTAGTAAGGACGTGAAGTATATTAAAAGATAGTATATGTTGGTTCAAAATCTTACAGTTTCTATTGTTATCAAAAATGAGTAAAAACAACTATTAAAACTTCGTATCTTTTGTAATAATAATCAAAAGCTTAAAACTTACTAAATTAATGCTAATTTTTTACGTTAAAAACAAATAGTGAGATTTAATTTACGATTCATGACAGTATATTAACTTTTTGACGTTTGCTTTTGCAGGAATTACCTCTCGATAGCTTAGCTGGTAGAGCGCAAGACTGTAAATGGAAAAACCTGTCATCTTGAGGTCGCGTGTTCGACTCACGCTCGGGAGATTTTTTTGAACTGTTGTAATATTTTTTTCATTTTTGTGGATTAATATGTTGTAAATTTTGTTTTTGAAATATTTGATAAATTATAAACGGTTTTGTGGGGTGGTTTTGGTTTTGTTGTAATTTTTTTTGTCGTCAAATGTTTGGTTGAAACAGTATGCATTAAACAAGCCATCACTGATTTCTTCCTTACTAGTTCCATATTGTTTTTTAATACTCAAAAAGTATTATAAAATAAAGATAATTTAGTATATTAACATAATATATTACACGTCGTGTGTTTTTAATTCCGTGAAGTTTGTGGATTTTCGGATTGTGATTTTGATATCTAAGAATCTTTGTTTTTTGACTACCTATTTGCGTTACACTTTTTGAAAAAACCAGTACATACTACTACTTCTGTATAGAAACCGTTTTTTTCAGAAATACAATATATTGTTAATTTCATTATTGTTTATATATACCATTTTCAACTCGATTCATTAAAGCCAAAATTTTATTCGATATGAATAGCAACAAAAAATCAACGCTTGATAATACACACAATGACAAGGTATCCAAGCGACCTATAGATCACAATCGAATGATATATAAACCGATTTACACATACAAATATGGTCGAAGCCTTTCAAACAAACAGAAGAAAAAGATGCAGCCTTCGCCTTACCACAAACTTGTTGATTTAACAAAATCCATACAAGTGTCATTTAATAAGCTTTTAGGTGAGTCAGATGGAATGGTTACGATATCCTCATCAATAAAACCCGAATCAAATGATACCACTTCAACCACCACTAATGCCACTGAAACCTCTTCTTCTTCTGATCAAACACGGAAACTGTCTATCTATTCAGAGTTTATGAGACAACAGAAAACTGTGATTTATCCTACAGCCAAACAACTGCATGAAACTGTAGAATCTATTGAAAAAGGATTCATCAACGCTATTGTCACATGTAGTGAGGGTAATGTACCTGTCAAAAAGGAATAAGATGGTAGCCATCAATCAACATCCATCTCCAATTGTTTTTAATTACATTGCGGTGTTTGACCTTCGTTTTTTGAAGATAATCAGTACTAATTATCACCATTACTTCATTTAGTTTCTAAGGATCACTTCCTTTAAATGTATAGAATTCAAAACATTCATAGCGCTTACAATAATTAAATTCATAATTATATTTATTATTTTACATGTCCCAACAGCTCAGTTACCGGAGAATCAGAGTTAAAATACTATCTGTCTTCAGTATGAGGTAGCGATTGAAATTTCTCTCGTCTTTTTTTCCCCTTCGGTGGTCCATCTGTAACACGGATCCCAAAGTGAATAAAAGACTAGAGACCTTAATGGTCTCGAAGCTAAAGAGAAAAAAAAGAGAAAAAAAAGAGAAAAAAATAAAAGTGGAAGAGTTTTTCGTGTATTTATAACCAAAAAAAAGTTGCCTAACATTACAGTGATGAAAATTTTCCGTGACAAAAATTACACTAGTGAAAATATTTATGTCCGAACCAAACCCTAACTCACGTGCAAACCCTTGTTGAACTAAAAATTAGGTATTTCAATCTTTGATCAAATATAAACAAATATTCAACTTGAAAAATAAGAACTGATTGGCTGTATAGACAATCCAGATTAATTTCTAATGATTTTTGTATTCAAAAACTTTGTTTTGTTTGTGAACAAGGTTAAACGCATTATCATTTTTGAGGGCAAAAACCTCCATATTGTAATGAGATTCATGAGTTCAAAAAAAAGCTATTAGAAATTTGATTGTATTAAAATGAGATTTCGATGTTTTTGTAAAAATTAAGCTTAAAACTATCAGTAAGATTATCCTAGTCAATTAGTAGGACATCAGTAGTGTCAACAATAACAACGCCTAGCTCCATTCTGGTAACTGAGTTTTTGTTAACAGCAAAAAATTTAAATGTTAAACTACACGCTTTGTGATGTTAGCTTCAATAAATAGTTTATCCAAGCTTCTTATTTATTTGAAGTCGTCTTCCAATTTCAGATTTAGCCTTTTTCTTTTGTAGAAAAACATTTTATAAGTCAAAAAAAGCAAGAAGGCTAGCGATAGAGCTGTTAAAGCCATTTATACGAACAATACACAATGGGTTTTAAAAATTTGTGTAGCCAATATATATATTCTAGCCATTTGCAATTGCTAATATGATGTACTATACAAACAGAATTTTAAAAACTTTAAGGATCAAGAAAAATGCAATACCGATAATATTTTTCTAACTAACATTAAATTTGTTAGAAAGCTGGGTACCTTTATTCATTTTGGTGCAGAGCTATCCCATGGACTGTTCTGAGGGCTTTTGGGATTTTTCCTGGGCTTAAATTTGATATGTATGTTAATTAAATAACATGGTTGTTTAAACAACTCTCCTAAAAATGTACAAATATTAAAAAAAATAAAAAAAAATAAGAGTTTAATTGCAATTTTTCAAATGAAATACAATTCGTAGAAGCTCTGTGATTTTTATCATCATGATTGAAATGGCTGCATCTGTTATGACACCTGTTTTTACCATTAGTGGGAAGCTTAATGGGTTGATGGTTCAATGATGAATCTAAACGAATTGCTGGTCTCTGTTTGCCTTTAACAGTTTTAGATTTTGGTTGTTGAGCACGAGCAACAGTCTTTTTGTCTGTTGCTTCACAGGCTATTTTTTCATGTTCAGCATAACCACTTTTGTGTTGAGTGATAATAAGTGAAAAGTTAAAAAATAGAAAGGTTAAGTTGCAGTAAAAAAATTACAATATTAATGGTGGTGATATATCATATTATTCACGTGATATCGGACATTTTACAAAAAAACAAATTTGTAGGTAGAGAAAGCCAAAAATAAGCTACAGCCTCAGAACAACCAATGGGATGTATATATATATACATATGAAGCTTATTTAGCTTACATAAAAGGATACACAAATTTTAACAAAACCACCAAAATATCATGTGATTATCAGTTACTATTTCAAAAAGCTGCAAATGACTTCATGAATCTCTTTTGAATAATTTGATATACATCGATAGGCACTTATTGATTTTTTCCCGTTGTACCATTTAAACAAACATGTTAATTATTTACATTGTTTTGTGCCTTTAACCCAAATTTCTTTGATTAACTGGTTTACCTTCTAGAAGATTACATAAACCCTGACCTATTTGTAAGACCTTCAGTTAATCCCAACCAATTCTAACCCATTCACTAACATCTTTAGTTTCATCTTTTGCTTTCAATTCACTGCAGGAATCAATAGTAATGCATATAACCCGGTGTTGCAACCCAATACCTAGTACAAAAACATATAATATCAAAAGCTCATCAAAATAATGCTATATTTGCACAACAAAGTGTTTCTGTTGATGTGTTTGCTAAGATACGGATGACACCAGATGAAGCTGCACAGGGCCGATTTTTAATAGTTTATTAAGCATCATCCTCAGCTCATTCAAATCATGGTTGGCAATAATTTTGGTTTAATTATATACTGGTTGATGTAAACTTAAAACCTATACTTTAAATGTCTCGATGTTGACCATTTGTCACCATATAAACTATTAAGTGTTTGTGAGAAACGACAATTTTTTTTACATTTAAAATATGATTCTTATATCATGATATTGTAAATGATAGAAATGAAAATGTATATTTTAAATCTAGACTTTCAGCCGGCTACTACAAAATTTTGACGTCTCATGTTCTTGAGAATCTATGCGTCTGAAAAAAAAAACCATCAAATTCCATTAAGAGAATACCTACTATACCAGACAAAGTTTAACAAATTACTGGATCACGCACAAAATCTTGATGTGTAACTGATTGCTTTAAAGCTGGATTTAACTTTTTTTTGACCAGTTAGACCAAACATGAAGAATGAATAATTAGAAAAATGGCTTTTGATGGTGTTAAGCAACTGAAAATGCTACTGCAGCAAAAAAATAAACT
>JAJLVH010000151.1:0-15310 GCA_030570155.1 Magnusiomyces magnusii
CGTTCCCAATCAAAGTCGGCAAACATTGATTTCATTGTACTTTTCATTTTTTTGATATTGTCTAACGTCCACACTTCGGGATCGATTCCTCGTTCGGTAGCTGCGTTTTCTGCAGGCAAGCCGAATGCGTCCCAGCCCATGGGATTGATCACGTCGTATCCACGCATACGACGGTATCTGGCAATGGTATCTGAAATGGTATAAACTCTGAGATGTCCAATATGTAGCATACCGCTAGGATATGGAAACATGGAGAGGGAGTAAAATTTTTCGGGTTTATCATTAGATTTGTTATTTGATTTATCATTTGATTTGTTAATAGGTTTTTCAAGACGTGCTGGACGATCTTGCCACTTTTGAATCCATTTTTGGTCAAGTTCAGTAGTTGAGAGTTTTACACGAGCATCAAGAACTGAAGACGAATGAAAAGGTTGATGAAACGATTGGAAAACGGGATTCTTGCCTAAAGACCGAAGCAAACTTGGTCTAAAAGAACAAGATTGTCGAGAAATACCAGACGAACAAAGAGCCAGCATGTGGGCTTAAAGATGTATTTACAAATGAATGTGTTGATTGAAGGTTGAAAGTGAAGATGTGAAATTTTCGGTAGTAGTGAATGAAATTGGTCAACTACCTGCAATATTTGATATAGGGTTAGGGTTTTATTTCAACAAATTTTTTACTAGTTTTTTTATTTTTTTTAATATTTTTCATTAATGTACAGACTTTTAAATTACAAAACATTAAGCGAAATAATTTATTCCTCAGCTTCAGGCTCAGCAACATCTTCTTCTTCTTCTTCTTCTTCTTCTTCTTCGTCGTCAGAAGCAGAGAGGTTGAAGAATCTGAGCTCGTAGACACCAGTAGAAGTGGAAACGACACGGATCCAGTCACGGAGAGAGTTCTTCTTAAGGAACTTCTTGACAAGGTACTTGGTGTACTTACCAGAGAACTTGGTAAGAGAGATGATGATGATCTTGTCACCTTCACGGGAAACAGTGACCAAGTCGCCGAGGTTAGAAGTGCGGCCTTCAACCTTGATGTGTTCAACAAGGAACTTTTCAAGGGCAGCAACATCGACAACATCGTTGTCTTGGTTGGCGACGACGTCAATGACGTACTTCTTGGGTTCCTTAAGGAGGGTAGTGGTCTTCTTTTGCTATAAAGAGAGAAATAATGAATCTAGGATAAACAATTACACAACTAGCGATTCAAAATTTGAATGCTTGTTGATAAAAAGATATCCATGATTTAAAAAAGAGAAAAAACGATTAGCAAAACTGTGCCTACTGCCTCAAATATAACCAAAAAACAAATAGTTGAAAATGAACAGCAAAGCTTTAGAGTCTGCCAATTGTAGATATACTAGATGCTAATGGTATCAAAGGTTAATACTTACGATGGGAGCCATTGTGAATAATTTGTCGATGTGGAAAAGCCGGTGATGATCAAAATCGATAGAGAAGAAGAAAAAGAAGAAAGAGGCCGGTTTGGGCGGGACTTTTTATTACAAGGCTGAAAAATTGGATTGTTGAGATGAGTGGGTTGTGTGGTAATCATGTGAGCCGTTTTGTGACTGCTTTTGGGTTAGGTTAAATTGTTACATGTTGTTGTATTATGTAACTGTAACAGACTGTTATCTCCAGGTGACTCTTATCAACAACCATTATCAATTCTTGATTTTCCGATTTCTTTTTCTTTCTTATTATGGCGTTTAAAGAAATAAAGACAAACGGTTATTAAAACAGCATTTATACCAATACGCTTATCTTTTTTCATTAACAAAACTGTTGATTGGATTTGACTTAAAATGGTCTGAACAAGTCTTGGCTATTGTGGATTGTTTTGGTTGTCGTCTTATCAGAAAGCGAAGAGTCTTGGCAATTATAATCAATGTTTGTGAAACTTGATTAAAAAATACCTTTGAAATACCTTTTTGCATTATTTGATCATGAGATTAAAGTCTGTCGTGTAAAATGTCGTTAGCTTGGTTTGAAAAAAGTGAAATTTCAGAAATCAAGACTTGATCCCCACATTCAAGACTGGACCAATCTTTAATCCTATTGGCTAAAACTTTAATTTGTAGTTTAAACTGCCGGTTTTGTCAACAATTTGTTATTTTTGCCAACAGCCAAGAATGGCCGTAAAAAGTTCATCATCGCCATTCTAAAGCGGGGACGAATTCTTGATCTGATAAGCAATCTTGGTTTTGTGTAGATATAAATGGTCACATCCGTCAACGACTAATTTCTGTTTTGATTTCATCAAAATAGTTATTTTTAAAATGGACAAAAACGACAATAAAATCTCTGTCGTCGACTCAGTCGGCTTTGAAGCTCCTCAACAAGCCCAAGTCTCGGATTACAAAGTAGGCAAATGGCAAAACTTCAAAAACTCCTTCAAACCTTCTGATATTCCAGAAATGCACGATCCAAACCTTTCTGACGTCGAAAAGGCAGCCATTGCGACTGCCCAATCACCGTTGGAGCATTCCCTGAAAGGAAGACATTTACAAATGATTGCCATTGGCGGGTCCATTGGTACCGGTCTCTTTGTTGGTTCTGGCGGGTCTTTGTCTGGCGGCGGTCCTGCGTCTGTGTTGATCGCGTATGCTATCATCGGCACCATGCTGTTCATGACGGTTCATGCTCTTGGTGAACTAGCTGTTAGATTTCCTATTGCTGGTGGTTTCAATACTTATTCTACAAGGTTTATTGATCCTGCCTGGGGTTTTGCCATGGGCTGGAATTATGCTCTTCAATGGCTGGTCGTTTTTCCTCTTGAACTCGTCGCTGCTTCTCTTACCATTTCTTACTGGAGAACTGACGGCACTGCTGCTGCTACTGTCAATCCAAACGCTTGGGTGGCTCTATTTTGGGCTATGATCGTTGTAATCAACCTCTTTGGTGTAAAAGGCTATGGTGAAGCAGAGTTTATCTTTTCTCTTATTAAAGTTCTTGCAGTTTGTGCGTTCATCATTCTTGGTATTGTTCTTGTTTGCGGTGGTGGTCCTAATGGTGGTTACATTGGCGCAAAGTATTGGTATAATCCTGGTGCTTTCAACAACGGATTCAAAGGTTTATGTTCAGTGTTTGTGACTGCTGCCTTTGCTTTCAGTGGCACAGAACTTATTGGTTTGGCTGCTGCAGAATCTGCAAACCCAAGAAAAGATTTGCCTTCTGCTACTAAGCAAGTCTTTTGGAGAATCACTCTTTTCTACATCATTTCTTTATTATTGGTTGGTCTTTTAGTTCCATACAATGACGAGCGTCTTTTAAATGGTGAATCTTCTGTTGACGCATCTGCTTCTCCTTTTGTCATTGCCATCAAGAATGCCGGCATTAAAGGCCTTCCCTCTGTCATGAATGTTGTCATTCTTATTTCGGTCCTTTCTGTCGGTAATTCTTCTATTTATGGCTGTTCAAGAACTTTGGCTGCTCTTGCTACTCAAGGCATGGCTCCCAAGTTTCTTGGATACATTGACAGAAGCGGTCGTCCTTTAGTTGGTATTGCCGTGTCTTCAGCAGTTGGTTTACTTTGTTTTTTGGCCGGCTCTGATAAACACACTGTTGCATTCAACTGGATGTTGTCACTTTCTGGTCTTTCTTCGTTATTCACCTGGGGTTCCATTTGTTTGTGTCATGTTAGATTCAGACGTGCCATGTCTCTTCAAAACCGATCTCTTGACGAACTTCCTTTTAAAGCAGCTGCCGGTGTGTGGGGTTCGTGTTACGGTGTAGGCATCATTTTCCTTGTTTTGGTAGCCCAATTCTGGACTGCTTTGTTTCCTGGTAGTGAAGCATCAGCATATGACTTTTTCCAAGTCTGGCTAGGATTTGTCTTGATTCTTGTTTTCTTTCTTGGATATAAGTTGTGGTTCCGAACAAAGGTGGTTCGTAGTAGTGATATGAATTTAGATCAAGGAGTTAGAGAAATGGATATGGATGTTCTTAAACAAGAACTTGCAGAAGAAAAGGCGTATTTGGCGTCTAAAGGTTGGTGGTACAGATGGTATAAGTTTTGGTGTTAGTTTTTTAGTTTTTTAATTCAATTTAATGCTTGTTTTCAAAAAAAAAAAAAAAAAAAAAAAAAAAAAAAAAAAAAAAAACTAGGCTAGTTTAATATCTTTATACAACATATACTTTTCTTTATAAATCCAAGAATTAGACACATTAGATGCGCCTCTTTCTTCCGCCAGGCGATAAAGCAGCGCTGCTCTTTGATAATCCTTTTTACGATGTGACCAAGACGCTGCTTTTGGCAAATTGGACAGGTACGAGTAATCGTAGTGCGTTTTAGGGCCAGACTTTGTCCAAAGACGGGCAGCTTCAGATAAAGCGTCAGGGTCACCTAAACATCCTGATAGTTCAAAATGGCGTAAAGCCAAGTCTTCATCTTTATCAACGCCCCAAGCGTTTAAATAAGACATTCCGAGTTCGTAGATGGCTAAAGCGAGCTGAGATTTAGAGATGTGAGGCGATGAAGATGAAATAAAGGAGTTGACACGGGATAAGAATAAAGACCGTGCTTCTTGACTGAGAATAGGATCATTGAATGGTTGTGTTTTATTGTTATCGTCGTTTTTGTTTGACGATGGTAAATTCAGAATTGGACCAACGGCTTGTCGAAGCCATTTAAAAGCTTCACCTGGATTTTTACGAATTCCCCAGCCATGACGTAAAGCCAGTCCGTAAAGAAGCATTGCAGTTGGATCGCCAGCAAAAGAGGCATGTTGCCAATGATATGAACTTTCACGTAAATCTCCACGTTCATGATACAAAATCCCAAGCGTGACGTGCTCGTCCAATGTGAGCGAATGAGATAACGCTTTTTTGCGGAGTGTGTTGAAATCTAGAGGTGGAACAGGAGGTGGTGGTGATACAACTGTTGCTGGTGTATTTGTATTGTTTGTGTTTGTATTTGAATTAGCAGTAGAAACAGGTATAATAATTGATGTTGATGGAGATATTGATGGTGTTGATGACGATAATGTTATTGATGGTGTTGACGACTGCACTGTTGAAGATGATGTTGTTGAAGACCTAAATGCACCCAGAATGCTTCCGACCGACTGCAACGACGCCGTCGAGGCTATTCGGGCCAGTCGACGAGGTGGCTCAGCCTGCCTGGCACGTGCTCTGTCCGCAAGAATGTCCAGCGGCGAACGCGAAGCCATTTCGATTCAAAAAAAATTGGTTTCCAAGGTTTGATGGTGTTGAAGGCACAGAAAAAAGATTGTTTTGTTTTTTGTATATATTTTAATATTGATGGTGTTAGTAAAAATAAAATAAAATAAAAAAATGTCTTGTGCTAGGAATTGAACGCAGGACTAGAAAATATATAAAATTTGACGTTCTTTTCCAATTGAATCGATACAAAAATGGACAATCACGTGAAAATCACGATTATTTATTAAAGTAATTATCTACTTGAACAATATCAAAAGAATTAAAATTCAATTAATACTGACGAAACACGGTATCAGCGCCACCACCGTTGACAGTCTCGATTTCGTTTTCGTAAATAGGCTTGAATCTAAAACGAGCAGGAAGTTCGGAAAGACTTGATAATTCACCAGGACCTGCAGGTGTGTATTTGATAGGTGATGATGATGATGATGATGGTGATGATGATGATGATGATGATGAAGTTGACGAAGTTGACGTCGAAATCGAAAAAGAAGTAGGAAGTTTACCAGTTGGACTCAAAGGATGAGGTTTTGGAGTATGATCGATAGGAGAGTCTAAATTGGATTAGTAATGATTATATCCAATCGTTTGATAGCTTTTTATACTCACTAAAAGTTCTCTTTCCTAAGAATCTGATGAGCGGATATTTCAAATTGACCAAAGTTGGCTTCATTTTTGTTTTTGTTGTTGTTGATTGAAGAAAAGGAAATTGGAATCTGCGAATAAAAAGCGCGCGAGAAACGGTGTTTTTGACTGGTTGGGTGTGGGTTAGGTAAGTGACTAATCATTAATAATCTCTAATTACTAATAGCTAATAATAATCACTAATACTTAATAATCACACTCAATTCATCACCCGTTCCACTTCTTTCCCTCTTTTTGTCCCGATCTCGATTTGCATCAACGACCCGAATCTTGGTCCCGGCGGAACTCAACCATGACCACACCCGAACCCAACCAGAGCCTCTCCAGCCGCAGCCCGACCCCGGCTTTCATTAAAGGCACCGGAATGACCCAGCTCATCCGCACAAAACTCCACTTCACCGACGAAAGCCTCTGGAAACGCTTTTCGGCGCGCCGGCTCGAACTCATCGACACTTTGGCTTTAAGCGAACGTAAAGCTTCGGAACAGGATTCAAGCATTCGGCAAGTCGCTCATACTTTGCTCAACGAGTATGGTTACGACGATTCTGCCATTTCTGACTTTGAAAAACTGGTTCGTGCTGGAATTCAGTCTGTGCGTCGAAACCGAAAACGACTGCCAAAGTCGAAACTACCACCTGGAGTTTCATCTTCATCATCTTCATCCTCAACTCAAGCATTTCTACATTATCATCCTCGTCAAAAGCTTTTAATGTCTTCACATTCTGACACAAAACCTTCTAGAAAGTTTGCTGGAAACGTTCCAATAGCGCCAAATCTGGGGTTCCGAAAAAAGCCCTCACATGATGTAAACATCAACATCAACAGCTCTGGATCCACTGCCAATACTAGCAATACAAGCACTGCTAATCAAAATACCATCTCTAAACCCACAACCTTTCGTGGACATCGACAAACTTTTCCTCGTCCAGATTCTTCAAAACAAGTTCCTTTACCCAAAATATCAAAATCTTTAGACACCGAACGAGTTCTCGATCCTTTACGAGGCCGGATGTCCATTTCATCTTTAGTATCTCCCGATCCGTTACAGCCAATTCCTGTCGGGCAACCAAAACAATCTTCTCCGGTTTCTAATCACCAAATCATTCCTCCAACAGCATCATTAACAGTTCCCTTAATTCTCACTCCTACTCTTTCCGCTCCTTTGGCATTGCGCACAATCACAAAATTCGTGTCTCTGTTAGACACATATTCAGGCACAGATTCGTCTGAAGGGCCTTATTCAAGTGTTTCTGCTTTTGCATCGTTAGGTGCTTCTATTTTAGAAACTGCTGCTTTTTACGCGGTATCTCGACATGTCCGCAAAATCGAATACCCTTTAAGAACCGTACATGGATTGTTGCTTGATCAACAAGTCTTGGCCCAAGTCGCAGCAGTTCTTCCTTCAATCGTCAATTCGGAAGACGAAGATACCACTTCTGAATACAAATCACGAAGAAACCATAAATACACTGTTGATCAAGATGGAGATTTGGATTTTGAAGACCAAAATGGGATGCATTCTACCAATCATTCAGATTCCCAACCCCCAATGAGACGTACTCTATCTTGTTTATTAACAAAAATCGCACTTTGTGTGGATGATCGAGGTTTTGACTCTGTTATTTTTATGTTTTGTGAAATCTTTGAACAGATTCTGGCAGTCACTTGTGATCCCTTGCCTGACGTTTATGATGCTCAATTTGAGTCAAATTCTGTTGGTGATACCCAAAATGAAGATGACCAATTGACATTTTCTGAATCTGAATTGGATGTTGATGACAAATGTCGAGTAGATATGTCTGAATACAAAACTTTAAATAAAGATAAATCAAATCATAATTTATTTACATTAACAGAAACAGCGGCATCAATCTCTTCAATCTCTTCAAAATCTGAAGAAGAAGAAGAAGAAGAAAATTCACCAATTAAAAACAATGACAAACTTGGAGATAGACGGAAATCGCTCAATAAACGACAATTAATTCCAGTTTCACTTAAATTCGAGTCTCGAATGCTGTATTTCACATACAACCCAGACACATCGACGCCGCCTACAGTTTCAGAAATCATTGAAAACTGTCAACCAGCGTTCCAAGTCACAGCACATAACCAGCGCGCTCTCAAAATCCGTGACTTGAGTAACGGAAAGCTGGTGGAAACTGATAGTCAATTGGAAGATATTTATTTCAATAAAACTAGAATTGAGTTGGAACTGGTGTATTCACCAAACGATGACGATTTTAATGGTTATGAACAAGAAGAAGAAGATGATGATGATGACGAAGATGAAGATGATGATGACGACGATGATGATGACGACGATGATGATGTGGAGAATGGAAAGTAATGCGTTTTATGAGTTTATGAATATTTAAAAAAATTGAATTTATTTTGTTTACGGGTTGTTAAATGTAAATTAATTGAATGATTAGTAATTACAAACCACTTTAGTTAAGGGTAAGGGTAATAATCGTGACTTAAATGTGTTAGTCACATGACCACGTCACTTATTTTGCCACCCTTTTTTTTTACCCATAAACAAGTTTCCATCATCCACTTTCTTCATTCACCAAAACCAACTCAATTCTCACCAACTTTAACACATTTACCATCTACACCCACTATCAAGACTATCATAATGGAACATCATCAAGTTAATTGGGGAAGACCACGAGACGACGTCTATGGCGCGTATGACATGGAGATCCACCAGGCTGGAGCCAAAGAGGCCGCAATGATTCCTAAAACTAATACTCAGGCACCTATTGTGACAGGTACCAGTGTTATTGCAATCAAGTTTAATGGCGGCGTTATTATGGCTGCTGATAATTTGGGTAAGTAAAATTAACCAATTGACAATCTTAACAATATTAACAAACAAAAAAAAAAGCTTCTTATGGTTCACTTGCAAGATTCACAAACGTCGAACGTCTTATGCCAGTCGGCAAAGATACCGTTATTGGCGTTGGCGGCGACATTTCCGATTACCAATACATTCAACGGGTTCTTGAACAACTCACTATTGACGAGGACTACGATAACGACGGCCACCACTTGAACGCATCCAACATTTTCAAATACCTGTCAAACCTCATGTACAGCCGCCGATCACGTATGGACCCGTTGTGGAACGCAATCGTTGTGGCTGGCGTCGAAGAAAACGGAGAACCCTTTTTGTCGACCGTCGATCTTAGAGGCGTCACTTATAGCTCGGCTTCGCTGGCTACCGGCTTTGGCGCCTACTTGGCTGTGCCCCTCTTGCGCCAGGTCGCTGATCTTGAAGAAGATGTCAAGAACGTGACGGAACAACAGGCCAGAGAAGTCATTGATACCTGTATGAAGGTTTTGTTTTATAGAGATGCCCGCAGTTTGGATAAATACAGCGTGGCTACTATTACAAAAGAAGGTGTTCGTATTGAAAAGGACGTCAGACCTCAAAATATGAATTGGAAGTTTGCAGCGGGCATTAAAGGTTATGGTGCTACTCAATTGGAGTAAATTTAAAAAATTTATAATTGATTTTTAAATCCCAAATTTAAAGTATTGAATTAGTTATATATTATTTTTTAAACGATTTGAACATTACTAGATTCAATAAGAACTTGATGTTTATATTCAACTGAATCTCCACTTTCATCCACAACATCCAACACTTGCACTTTACCAACAGGTTCGTGTGAAGTGTTCTTAAACGCAACCTGCATTGGGAAAAAGTCATCTTCCGACGTCGCTTCGGCCGTCCATTCAAGCGATCCAGCAGCAGACTCGGTGCCAGGCACAATCTCGTTAATGACCCATTCAATCTCGTCGTCATACTGGTTCCAAGTTTGGTCAGGACTAGTAACGGTCACATTACCTGACAACAATGGAATTTGTAACTTGATATTAGTCAACGTTGATTCACAACCCGGGGCCAATTCATATTCAACAATGCCGTTAATAGTTCCGTTATCGCCAGAAGAAAACCAGCAGTGGAATTCAATAGGAATAAGTTCTTCAGCTTTTGGAGCTCCAGCAGTTCCATTGGCTGATAAAGACCATCGCAAAACACTAAGTTGCTGGTTATTTCCAGGAAACGAGCGACGGGCATCTTTAACCTTGATAACTTTTTGACTCAAAAACGCAGACTTGTCAACGTTGGGATGTGTACGGTAATGAGAACCGGGGCCATCTGCTTTAAGAGAAATTTGGATATTTGTAAGAGATGGATCTCCAATTTGAAGTTGTAAAGAACCTTTGACATCAGCCGATTGGATATCGCCCATACGAGCAATAGTAGCAGTAATGTCTTCTTGAACAACAATGCTAATACCTTTATTAACGGGACCAGAAGCAGCGGCAGCAGCAGCAGCAGCAGCAGCAGATGATGAAGAAACTGGAGCCTTTTTAGATTTTGCATAAGCATCATCATCTAAAAGTCTAGAAGACTCTGATTCATACGCACCACGTAACGAATTAAGAGCATCATTCTTTTTCTTTCCAAGCAACATTCCCTTTCGTGGAGCTGACGATTTGGTTGGAACAATTGGAGAAGGAACAGGAGAAACAGACTCAGAAACGGATTGAGAAAAGGCAGGTGATGAGTTTTGAGCACGAAAGTCGTCTTCTCCATTTCCAAAGCCAAAACGTTTGATTTCCGCGTTTTTAGCACGAGTTGCTTCAATTTGCTGAGCCTTGAGCTTGGTTTTTTGAGCCACCTCGATTTCCTTGTTACGTTCAATAATGTTGTGGATCTTTTCCTCGTGAGACTCCATTTCAAGGTATGTCTTGACCTGCGAAATCTGCAGGTTTTCCTTATAACCAAGAGTCAGGACCTCGTCAAACGCAGACAGGATTTCAAAGCAGTTGGCAAGAACGTCGCGCTCGTCGACGGTTCTCACAGAAGCCACAACTAGCGGAGCCAGCAGGTGCAACGTGTCAATGTCTTGCAGAATGTTGGACTGCAAGTTGGTAATCAAAACAATGTACAAATCTTCTAATGGCTGGTATACATAACGCACATTGTCGTCTTCGACGGTGGTGTGCTGGGTGCCGCTGCTGATGAGTTTAGGAAAGTTTGCAAGAAGCGCAGCGACTCTGTCTTTAGGCAAATCACGAAACTGGCGTGAAAGGACGGTTTTTCCGCCACGGGTGCAGATAGAAGCAGCAAGAACGACCTAGTGAGGAGTTGGTGTTAGTGATCTAGAGCTATTAACGATTAAAAGAATAGAGCTTACCATTGTTTTGAGTGGCGAGAACGAGAGTTTTGGAGGTTTTGCAGAAAAAGTTGTGCTGGCAAAAGGAGGTTTTGGGGCCAGCGTGGTCGGAATGAGTTAGGTAAGGGATTATGTAAAAATATAATTGCTGTCGTGGCACGGATTCGAACCAGTAATCTAAATGTAATTATCACGTGTAAAACCCTTACCCATCTGATATTCTTCCATGTTCTTTTGTTTTTTTCTTTTTTTGTTTTTTTCTTTTCTTCTTTCTTTTCACTTCAAATCCAAAAACATCAAAAAACACAAAATGGAAGACGAACGTCTCGATCCTACTCTTCAAAACATCATTGACCAAGAATCTCTGCGCTGGATTTTCGTCGGCGGCAAAGGTGGTGTCGGCAAAACCACCAATTCATGCTCGTTGGCTGTTCAGCTGGCCAAGCACCGAGAAAGCGTGTTGCTGATTTCAACCGATCCAGCCCATAATTTGAGTGATGCGTTTGACCAAAAGTTTGGAAAAGACGCTCGTCAAGTCGAAGGCATTCCTAACTTGTGGTGTATGGAAATTGATCCCAACGGCAGTATGCAAGAAATGATTGAATCAAATGCAGCTGGAGGTGGACAAGCAGCTGGCGCCATGAACAATCTCATGCAAGATATCGCGTTTTCAATTCCCGGTGTTGACGAAGCCATGTCTTTTGCTGAAGTCATGAAACAAGTAAAGTCAACCTCTTTTAAAACCATTGTTTTTGATACCGCTCCTACTGGTCATACCCTCAGATTCTTGTCATTTCCTTCTGTTTTGGAAAAAGCGTTGGGAAAAATCGCTGATATTTCTTCTGCTTACGGCCCTATGCTTAATTCCATCATGGGCGGTACTAATGATATCATGTCTAAATTGTCTGAAACTAGAGAAACAATTGCTGAAGTCAATAAACAATTTAAAAATCCTGATTTGACAACGTAAGTTTTTTTTGTTTTTTTTTCTTCCTCTTCTTTTTTTTTGTTATTAACATTCTGTTTTTTTTTTTTTTAGCTTTGTCTGCGTTTGTATTCCCGAATTCCTTTCTCTTTACGAAACCGAACGAATGATTCAAGAACTTACTTCTTTCGACATTGACACCCATTGCATCATTGTTAACCAACTCTTGTACCCAAAAAAGAATTCCACCTGTGAACAATGTCTCGCCCGCTACAAAATCCAACAAAAGTACTTGGAACAAATCCTTGAACTCTATGAAGACTTTCACATCGTTCAACTTCCTCAACTCACTACTGAAGTTAGAGGCGTCAAGGCTCTTGACCAGTTTTCTCAAATGTTGTTGGAACCTTATAAACCTAAAGATGACGAAATTGACCATAACGAGAACAGAAAATGATTTTTTATTTGATTTAATCTAATTTAAAAAACTATAAAAACATGAAAAGAATAATGTTGATTTATTAAAAAACGATGTTGATTTAAAAATTTTGTCAATTTAAAAAAAATTTGAAAAATAAAAATTATCGACACCAGCAGGACTCGAACCTGCGCGGGAAAATCCCAAAAGATTTCTAATCTTTCGCCTTAACCGCTCGGCCATAGTGCCTTAGAACAATTTTGTTGATTGAGCATAAATAATTATTTTTTAGCTATAAGAAACGATATTTTTTAAAAAAATTGACTTTATTTTGAAGTAGACACAACTCTAAAAGGTTTTTTTTGGTTCTGATAAGCTAGCATTAGTGTTTTTATTCAGGCCATTGGAAGCACTAGAAGGAAAATATGAATTGAAAAGATTCACAAATTTGAACAATTCTATAACCCTTGAATTAATTCAATCAATCAATTGGAAAAATTTATTAAAAAACCAAAAATAAATCTATTAATTACTAAATTACATTCTCTTTGATTGTTTTTGGCGAATCTTTCTTTGCTCCTTTTCACGTTGCTTTTGTTCAGCCTTCAACTGTTCCTTAGGACTCAATTTAGAAATTTTATTTCTCTGCTCTCTCTTTTCCTCAGCCTTCTTTTTAGCCAACTCATCAGCTCTTTCCTGGTCAGCAACCTTTTGGATCTTTTTGATTTCGACTTCACGGGTGTTTTTGAGTTTACGTTGGAGTTCAGGACGGATACCAGTAGTTCCTTGGCTCTTGGAAACAGCGAGGTCAACAAAGGAAATGGCTTCTTGGATGAGTTGCTTGCAAGCAGCTTTTTCGTCATCGGATTTAGGGAAATCGAGAGTCAAAATGAGTCTGGGTTTAGAAGAAGTGATGTCTTCAATCTTAACAGGCTTCTCTTTACCTTGATCAGCAATGGCAAAAATACGAAGAAAGTTTTGAGATTTTTGGACAGCAGCGCTGAGAGCTGGGGTGAACAAAAGTTGGGTCAATTCGTTAGATTCAGTCATAAAGACTAAAGAAGTAGGAAGTTTATCAGAGTCGGCAGTACGAGTCAAGGACAAAAAGTAGTTATTTTCACGAGCAGCTTGCATGTGATTTTTGTTGACGACAGCAAAAACAAAAGGAACAATGGGAGCATTTGGAACGATTTCGATTTTGATGACATCTTCAGGGGTAGGAAGACTGAAAAAGAAACCCATAATGTATTCCAAAACCAAAGTGATTGGGTTATGACGACCAATCAACTCGAAATCAAAAGTGATTGAACGAATGTTTTCTCTGCCAGTGACAAAAGTAGCATAAGAAACAGGAGAATAGGGCAAAACAAGAGGATCTTTGGGATTAGAAGAAACGCCGACTTGGGAAAATTCCTTTTCCAAAACGGGTTTTTGATCAAGAACCCAGCTTGAAACCTTTTTCTTGTTGATGTTTAAAGCATAGTAATGAAGAGCTACAAATGCAACAATCGATAAAGCAATGTAGATTTCTTTGGACCAGTCATAATACGCGATACGCTGAAAGATAGAGAGATTGACCCAGGCAGGCGTGATTACGCTTACAGCGCTTGCTTGGTTGTTAGTAAGGGTTGGATCAACCGGTAGAATGGTGGAAAAACATACATGTTGTGGACTCCAAGATCATCGACAATCGACATTTTTGGTGGTAAGTTTTTTGGATTTTTTAGGAAAAAAGGAAGGAAAATAATTTTGTTTGGACAGAAAAAAAATGAAAAATGACATCAGGACTGGAATATACGCAGTGATGGTATATACGCGCAGCAACTAATTAACCGATTTAGTTTGGTTAAAAAGGTGTGTTTAGTTATGAGAGGTAATTACGGCAGTCATGTAAAAAACACGTGAAACAAGTCAAAAAGTGTCATTTCAAGTATAAAAAAGCATAAATTTGGATTTCATTCTTCTTGCCAATCACTTAATCAATATTAAAAACAAAGAATAAATCATGAACAAACAACAGAAATTTGTCAAAGGTTTTGTACGAACCAAAAAGATTGTTAAGCCTTCATCAACATCAGCAAACGATTCAACATCCAAACAATCAACAATTTGTCTTTGTCAAAGCCGGCTTCATCCGTTAAACTTGAAATCTCCCAACTGTTTACAATGTGGATTCGTCATTTGTGTCGAAAATATCAACGGCTATTGTCCTTTTTGTAAACAGCCACTTGTAGTTGGCGCTTCGTTACAAGAAAATGAAGAATTTCAAGCAGCAAACAAGAATTTAGCAAGATTGTTGAGTTACCAACGAAGTGGAGCTGTACGAACCATGATTCATGATGAAGTGGCAGATTTTCAAATGGGAAAGAACAACAATAATAGTGGAAACAAAAGTTCGGTTCAAACTGTTGGTCAATGGGGTACTAAAGAAGAACAAGAAAAGGAACGATTGATGGAAGCCAAACAATGGAAAAAAAATGAAAAATTGGAAATGAAGAGAAACGGAAGAGGTAGTAAAAGAATGGCATTTGATATTGGATTGAATAAAATGGTTGAAATTGAAGATTCGTCATCTGAAGAAGAAGAAGATGACATTGATGGGAAGGATATTGTTTATGGTTATGATAAAAGGTTTGTTGATAATGATACCAATTATGATAGTAACGATAATACCAGTAAAGATGAAGAGTCAATTGCTGATCCAGAAATCAACAAACGTCAGAAACATCATAAGAAGCAGTTGATTGTTCCTAAATACACCTTGATTAGAGACAGGTCATTAAAAAATGAAGAAAGTCAGAATGGTTTGGCTGAAAGGTTGCAAATAGGACAAGATTATGCGGATGATATGGCATTGGAGTTTTGATTTCATTTTTAATCAATTTAGTTTAGTTAAATAATCATGTGATAATCTCGTTTTTTTTTTTTTTTTTTTTTT
>JAJLVH010000152.1:0-15213 GCA_030570155.1 Magnusiomyces magnusii
GTTTCTTTTTGGTTTTCTTTTTCGTTCCTGAAACCAAGGAATATACTTTGGAAGAACTTGATGCTGTCTTTTCTGTCAAGACCTCAAAGTTTATCCAGTATCAACTCAAATACCTTCCCTATAATATCAGAGCCAACATTCTTCGCCAAAAGAATCTTCCACCCAAGCCTCCATTGTACAGCATTGGCCAAAAAAACCGTGGTCTAGTTGAGACCAATGATACGGACTATTCATCCAACATGCTTCCTTAAGCTATATATAAGTTTGCACAATTTTTGTTTTAAGCCTTTTATGAACGTTATGACTTGATTTGTATGTTTTTTTAACTTATGATTTCTATAGAATCAATACAAATTTTTTGTTTTCACAAGACAAATGTAAATACGCCAAGCGGAAAAATCCAATGATGTCACTCGTATATCACGTGAATCTCATTTTTTTACAGCTTTGGTAAAATGCAACAAGAACCATAAAGTTTTGGTATTTTGAATTAAGGATATTGAATAAACAAAGAAATAGGGCTTACAGAGACATAGACAATACCTGCCACGAATCATGCCTGGATCATCAATGGCCATTGGTTCTAAACAACTTGAAAATCTTGGTGTTGCACAAGCAAAACCAAGCGAGACACCAGAACCGGATAAACATGTTTGTGACGGTAAGGCTTTTCAACACCTAGAAACCCTTGAAAGTCCTATTTCAAAAGACTTTTGGCAACGAAAAAAGCGTTTGAGCGCCGGCGCAACGGCAAGTCCTATAAGCGGTGGCACATTCATTAGTGATGAATTTCATTTTAGCGACAGTACTATGCCAACGACTGCATTAACGCAGGATGGTCATGCTAAAGATGAAGAACATATGGTCAAAACTGCTGCTACAGCGGTCTATCCAATTGATACTGTCGTTGAGGATAACAGCGATACCAATGATATTATAGAGTTTAGTGATGACAAGAACGGACTGATAAATGGTGGTATTGAGTTGCCAAATGCTGAATCTCAGGCTGAACCTCTAGTTTTTCCGTCTCTCAAACATAGAACCCAGAAAAAATCCATGTACCAACAGCATAAATCCGATCCATCCAACAACACCAAAGATTCCAATTCTTTATACCCAAAACCTATCAACCAGGAGCAGATTCCCATTGGTTCAGACGATACCAAGTCGTGGCCTATTAACGATATTGGTAAGCCCCTGAAAACTGAAGGCAGCCAAACATGCAACACGTTCACTGTTGATCCTGAAAAAACTTCTTCTTTTCCACCGTTACACCTTTCCAATTCTATTGATGTCTGGGCTATGAAAAATTCTAGTCTTGGTGATGATATCAGTCTCAACGGAAACTTGTTAAATAACTATTCTGCTAGCTCGGTCGACGCACCGCCAACTTCTGCTGAATTTCAGAAAAAACTATCTCCAACCGAGTCTGAAGAAGTTTTTGGTGAAACACAAAATTTTCCCGAGTTGCTAAAAATTTTAGACAGCTTTTCTTTATCTCCATACCAATCTGATGATTCCAGCTTAGATACCCAAAATCCCATGAATACTTTTACGCAAGACACGGAAAGACAAAACCAAAATTTGAGTTCTAGCAAGACAAAAAAACAGTCAAGCGGCAAGGATATGTCTACAGATACTAACAATATGAAATCACATGTTGCATTAAACGGTTCAGATGGAAATCAGCCTGGCCAGTCGAACGGCTTGAAAAAAAATGGAGATGAAAGTCCAGCTACACAAGACCTTAATACCAAAAATATTGCAAACAAAATGTCTAATGCTAAAACAGCTAATACCAATAGCAATAATATAATCAGTTCTTCCCGTATCAGTCAAAAACTAAAGCAGGTTAGATACGGGCATAATCATCAAAAAGATGTGCATAAAGATTTAGTAGCAAATGAAACCAAAAGCGATGGTTTAGAAGACGGCACTAATAAAGACGCTAAATCAAGACTTGAACCACTTTTTATTCCAAAATTTAACGATACCAACAATTTTCATTTTGATCAAAATCTTCCACAAGTATCCAACGACGAAGCAATGTCTTTGCCAATGCCTCAATCGTTTCAAAATGAGCCATATTCTCCAGCAAATTGTGATGAAGAAGCTTCACCTAGAGCATTGCATCACGACAAGGGCAAAGGAAAGCGTTCTTTTTTCAACACTTCAAGGTTTAGAACTTCTGGACGAAACAATTCGATTGACGCCACAAATGTCAATACATCAAATGAAGGGAATGACAATGTTATTTTGAACCCGCCTGTATTGTTTATAAACGATACTAATGCTAATGACACAACCTCTTTAGATCCAGCATCCACAGAACTTCCTAATGAAAACTCACATCTTTCTATCAAAAACAGATTACGCAAAACGCGATCAAAATCCGATGTCGGTGTTTATGGTCCTATTGATTTTCGTAACGCTTTTCGTCATAAAACTGGTAGACACGATAACACCCAGAATACAGAAGATGATTCTATTTTAAGACGAACTCAGGACGATTCTGTTTTACCAGACCATGTTGATCAAAACAATCATTCGACGGGCCCCAATTATGAATCTGAAGACGAAACTGCTATTGGTCGTAATGGAACTGTTGGAAAAAAAAAGCGAAACTTTTTACCTAGACACATGTCGATTACTACCCCGACCTTTTCTAATTTTCCGACATTTTCTTCGTCATTTCATAATCATAATCACACCGATTCTGCTAATAATACTGGAGCTGATGAGCAAGACGGGAATCCAGCTGATCAAAGTGAACCTGCGCGTCGACATACCATTTTTTCTATGGATTATAACCCAGCCAACACAAGTACTGCCATCAAAAATGCATTCAAAAGATTTAAAAAGAAGCGTCATGAAAAGCAAGAAGAAGAAACAACTGAAGAGCCATCAGAACTTCTTGCTGAACTTACTGCCGGTGTTCCAGCTTTTATGATTATTCCCATGTCTTTTTTGAAAGACGACCACAGCGTTCAACGTATTCCGATCTTGGCTCAACATCTTAAAGCTTCATTTACTGATATTACCCGAGGTCCTAATGAAAAGAACCGCAGCTATCAAATCAAGCTCAAGTACGGCACTGGTAAAGCAGCATTAGAATGGTCCATTGAACGTGAGTACAAGGAGTTAGTGACCATGCACTCGAAATTGAAAGTTGTAGCAATTCAAAACATTCTTACCGATGCAAAACTTCAGTTACCCAAGTTTCCAAGTCGACATTATATTGCTTCTACTTTACTGAAAGAGCAGACTGGTGGCAATGGCGGAAACACATCTAAACAAGAAAGACAACATCATTCTCGGTCTGGAAGTATTTTATCATCATTTCATTCTACACCTAATCTTCATTCCGGTGATGCTGCTACGAATAGCGATTCTATGTTAAACGTACCTTCTCGAAACAATTCTATTTCTCAATCTATGCTGCAGCCTCGAACGCAACTTTCAACAATTTTGGATGATCCTGATGAACGTCAATCATTTGAATCCGATCGTTCTGCGTCATCAATTTCAATCAATTCAGAAGGTTCTATTCGGTCTTACAATTTTTTCCGACGTCTAGTTCCTTCACGTTCAGCCCGTGCACATAACATCGCTGTTGGCGCAAATCGTTTAACTCCAGGCAATCATTTAAACGTGGGTGACGCCGAAAAAGATAGGTTTTATGATGCATTGCGTCAAGGACTGGAAAAATATGTACTTGAGGTGCTCAATATCACTCGTTTTCGTCCTGAAGCCAATCGTATATTTCAGTTTTTGGAGCTTTCAAATATGAGTATGCGACTTGCAGCAGAAAACTCGTACCATGGCAAAGAAGGAACTCTCATTTTACGTTCTTCTGCAGCGTCGATGGGTTGGCGAGTATCACATTGGAAACCCAATGAATTGTCTATGATGCTTGACCGACACGGCGTGCGTTGGTATTTGGTTCGCGAGTCTTATATTGTGTGTGTTAATGACATTGCCAGCGTTAATGTCGTAGAAGTTTTTATGGTTGATTCTTATTTCAAAGTTACACATGGTTTGATTACTGGTGGTGGAGCAGGAACGTTTGCAAATCAACAAAATGAATTGGCTGTTGTTGAAACTAATAACAGTAATGCTACTGGAAATAACAATTCGAACGATGAGGTAGATTCTCGTCCGGGTTTTACGTTTGAAGTTGCTAACAGTGAACGAAAAATGAAATTTTTGACTGGTTCGCAACGACAATTGCGGTCATGGATTGATAGTATTAATCATATGGTTGAAAATACAGTATGGAGTAAACCTAACAGATTTCAATCATTTGCTCCAGTTCGACAAAATGTACAAGCTAGATGGTTTGTTGATGCAAGAGATTACTTTTGGACAGTTAGTGCAGCTATTGATATGGCCACAGATGTGATTTATATTCACGATTGGTGGTTATCTCCTGAGCTTTATTTGCGTAGACCGGCCGATGGAAATCAAGAATGGCGTATTGATCGACTTCTTCGTCGCAAAGCAGAGCAAGGTGTCAAAATTTTTGTTATTGTTTATCGAAATGTTGGTCAAACAGTTCCTATTGACTCAAGTTGGACCAAGCATTCATTATTAGATTTGCATCCTAATATTTACCTGATGCGCTCTCCAAATCAATTACTGCAAAACACATACTTTTGGGCTCATCATGAAAAGTTATGTCTTGTCGATCATACTATTGCATTCTTGGGCGGTATTGACTTGTGTTATGGTCGTTGGGATACCCCTGATCATGTTCTTGTTGATGATTCTCCTACTGTCTTTATAGATCCATCTGACCGAAAAACACATGGTCCTACTCAGATCTGGCCTGGTAAAGATTATTCTAACCCACGCCAACGAGACTTTTTCAGTTTGGACAAACCATATGAAGATATGTATGATCGTGCTGAAGTTCCTCGTATGCCATGGCACGATGTTCATATGATGGTTACTGGCCATCCTGCTCGCGACTTGGTTCGCCATTTTGTGCAACGTTGGAATTACCTTGTTCGTCAAAAACGTCCATCCAGATTCACGCCGTTGTTATTACCTCCTGCTGATTTCAAACCCGAAGAGCTCAAGTCTATGAATCTTGAAGGCACTTGTGAGGTTCAACTTTTACGTTCGTCTTGTTCTTGGTCTTTGGGTATCAAAAAGCCGGAAACTAGTATTCAAAACGCCTACCTCAAGGCTATTGAAAATTCTAAAAACTTTGTTTACATTGAAAACCAGTTTTTCATTTCATCGACTTTTTACGAAGGTACTGAGATTGAAAACAAGATTGGTGATGCTTTGGTTCGTCGCATTGTTCGTGCACACAGAAACAAAGAGCAGTGGAAATGTGTAGTTGTCATTCCATTGATGCCAGGTTTTGAAAGCGAGATTGATGAAAAGAACGGTTTGAGTGTTCGTATGATTATGCAATTCCAATATTTGACCATCAGTCACGGTCCCAATAGTATTTTTGGCAGACTATTCCGACACAATATCAATCCAGAGGATTATATTCAATTTTTCTCGTTACGCAAATGGGGCAAGATTGGTCCTGATAAAAAGTTGGTTTCTGAGCAACTTTATATTCATTGCAAAACTATGATTGTGGATGATGTGGTTGCGATTATTGGATCTGCAAATATTAATGAAAGATCCATGAGAGGTACACGAGATTCCGAAGTTGCTTCCATTATCAGAGATACCGAGCAAATTGATTCCCAAATGGCTGGCAAACCTGTGAAGGTAGGCAAGTTTCCTCATACTTTGCGTATGCGATTAATGCGTGAGCATTTGGGTATTGATATTGATCAGCTTGATATGGTTGAACGTTTGGTAGATTGTGAGGTATCTAAACTTCTTGACGCTGCTAGAGAACAAGAAATTGCACAGAAATTAGGTATGGATATTGCTGATCTTAAAGTTGCAGAGGCCGAAGTTGGAAATATTGATTTACATGGATTTTCTGTTAGTGAGCCTGCCAATGAATTGACCAAGACCAATGGCAACAATGATCGTTTACCAAATACACATGCCTCTCGGTTCAATGGAAACCAACGTGTCGACCTTCACAGTTTTAATCATCTTGCTGGTGAAGAGAATATTGGATTTCGTGATAAAAAGCCAATCAGTTCTGATTCTCGTATTCAAGGCAACAAAATTCATAAGAATGATGTTGATGGTCTTGGATTTGACCAGTTTCGTCGACGTGAAGCTATGGACCATGTTACCAGTGGTCTTATGACATCAGCGCCGCCAACTAGTGCAGATTCTGTTGAAAAGCATGCCCGGAATTATTTTGAGCAGATTATTAATGATGAAGGGTTGGAAAAGGTTGCCAGAAACATTAGAGATATCAAACGTCGAATTTATTATTATCTTCAAACTCGTGAGTGGCGTAAAGATACCCCGTCGTATGATAACGTTAGTAAAGATAATGGTGGCGAGAGTATCCATATGGATTTCTTTCCAGATCATGCTAATGCAGACGATAATATATTCCAGTTTCGAGATATTGGTGATAGTAACGGTGTTTTACAATCTTCGCATGGAGGAGCTACTGGCAGCTTTTCTGCAGACGGAAGTGTATCTGGTAGTGGTACTGCTGCTAGCGCTGAGCTCCCACAACAAAAGTTTGCACCTATTGATCCATATGCATTCAAGGATCCAGTTTGTCCAGAGTTTTATTATGATATGTGGGAGCGTGTTGCTGATCAAAACACGTTGTTGTTTCGTGAAGTTTTCCATTGTCAGCCAGATGACGAAGTTACTACTTGGAAACAGTACATTGAATTCAAAGAATTGTTTTCTAGATTCGCGCGTAACCAAAATCAGCAGCTTCCAAGAGACGAATTTGAGGTGAACATTCCTGCGCAAGAGCGTCGAGAATATGAACGTGATGCTGGTGTTGAAGACGGAACATCTCCAGGAATTTTTGAGTCTGCGCGTGCTGAAGATTTATCCAATTCTTCTGCACCAAACAGTGCTGGATCCAATACAGAAACCTTGGCAGGAGACGCGGCAGCAGAAGCAGCAATGGAAGCCGAGCGACAGGCCAGGATTGAACAAGCACGGTTAGACCGTGAGCAGTATGAAGCCATGCTTCGTCGACGACGACAAAACAGAAGGTCGTCGCGCAATGTGTTGACAGCTGATGATGTGTATCAGCCTGAAATTGCAGAACGGGTTTTGGAAGGTGTTAGAGGTAACTTGGTGTTTTTTCCTACACAATGGCTTGCTCATGAACTTGATAGTGGCAATTGGCAACATGCTATTGATCATTTACCACCAATTGAAATTTATGATTAAAAGAAAGTTTTTTTTTTTATTTTTTTTATTTTCATGTCTAATTTTATGTTTTATGTTTTTATTTTTTCATTTTTTCATATAGATCCTTTATTTATCTTGTTTTGTAAATTATAGCTTTTTTTATATTTAATATTTTCTTTTTTTAATTAACTTTTTTTATATATTCAATGTTTCTTGAAATTATAATTCTATATCTCAAAAGTTTATTTTTATTTAAAAAAAAAAGAAATGACGTGTATTGACGTTTTAGTCATTTTTATATGGTCAATGAAAAAAGGTTGATTTAATGAATTTTAACATATTTAACTTCAATTCATATTATGAAATATTTTGAAACATTTAAAAAATGGGTTTTTTTAATCATACTATAAAAAATAAAATTGAAAAAAATAAATAACGTTAAACAATCACCAAAATATATTATAAACAAATTATAAAAAGAATAATAAAACCAAATCAACACAATTGCAACAATGCCGTCATATATAATGGAACAATTACGTTATCGTTCATTGAACTAAAGGCTTCCAAAAGTGCCGTCATTGTCGAAACAATCACCATTTTGGTAACTGTCAAACCTCTTGACGACACTTGGTCAACCAAATTACTAACCAAACTCCCGCTCATGTCAACACTATTGGCATCAAACGACGCAAACGGATTATAAGTATCCAAGACATAGGGCTGCCCGTACTGTTCGGGATAAAAGTGTCGTAAAACGATCCATTTATAAACAGACAGCCCGACGACCGAAGCCAGGACAAACGCGACAGTGCCTTCGACGGTTTTTTTGTTATTGTTGGGCCATGGCCATTTGGTGCGGCCATACTGGCGGCCAAGTACTGATGCGGCAGCGTCGCCTAGGCCAAGACAAATGATCCCGGCGGGCGAGTTGCATAAATACATGGGAACGCTGATGCCAACAAGCAAAAAGATGTGCGAAACAATGATAGGTCCACAGGTATCTCGAGGATCCAAGTATCGTAGTAACGAGGTATGGATGGACCGGCCAAGTGGGGGAATGGTGGTTACGCGAATGAACTCGACAGCAAGAAAAATAAATGTGGCTGCTGCCATGCACATTTTGGTAAATGTTGGGTGGGATGGAAGACCGACCGGTAAAAACATGGCAACAACAGTGATATGCCAAACCTTGCGTCGCAAATCAACGTGTGACCACGAACTACTTTTGGATTGAACAAGAGGAACAACTACTGCCAAAATGGCAAGCCAATAGCCTGTAATTTTCAAATGAGCAATGGTTTCTTGGTGAGATGGAAAAAGCACTCTGTTGAAAAGAAAGTCAACAGGTGACGTTACGAATGAAAAGGTTTTGGCTAATACTGTATCTGAAACATTTGACCAATCTGGAAGATCCGTAGACAAGTATAACCAAAACACCACACCAATGAAAATGGGTATATAAAGTGCCAATATCTTTTTCGCATATGTCAACTGGGTATTGTATGCTTTTGTTTTGTTGGCAACTGATAAAGGTCTTGCAGTTTTGAACTTTTCAATATCCATGATTTTAAAAACGTATGGAAGAACAGGATAAATAGAAATACAACAGGCTCCAAAAATGATGGCACGTAAAACAACAGCTGGAGCAGCAGCCACTGCCAGCTCCGTTTTTAAATAATTAGGAATCGTGACATTTCGGATATCCTTGAAATCTCTAGCATTGATGGTGTTGGGACCAGCAGCAAGTGAAGGATCGTGCCATCTGGATTTAAAGGTATTAAACGATCCAAAATAATAAAGATTGACAAAAAGCGTTGCTAACAAAAAGGTTTCTACTGGTGACAATGATGTTTGGACAACCGGCTGCAACATTTCTTGAAAAGTAAGTACATGATCCATTACTGATGGAAGTGTAGGTTCGAGAAGTGCACAGAAAACTCGACGGACAGACATGATATTGGATAGTGATACAAACTTGTTTGTCCACAACTGAATTTCGGTATATTCTGGTGTCTGCTTCTCGGTCTTTGTTTTCTTTTTGGCCTGCTTTTGAGACCCTTTAAAGAATGGTAGTTTGATAGGAGGTATCAGAATAGGAAATTTAAGATCGGAATCACCCGATAAAAATGGAAAAGGAACATATGCCATTGTTGCCAACACATTTGCATGAAAAAAGGCAAGGTGCTGTGGATTGGTAGCTAAAGCTATGAGTGGTGGAAGAACACTTGTATACAATACTTCTGGGAAAAATGCGTTAAAGGTAGAAACGGCATAATGTTTTGCTGAAAACTTTGTATTGGATTGCTTGGCTGCAATTAGAGAAGAAAGATAAGCAAGTCTCATAACTTGAAAAATACCAACAAGAAGCAAGCTTATAAGAAAAATAAAGCGAAACAAAAATTTCCAGTCATAAACAATTGAACTTCTTGCACGAAAAAACAGCATTGATAACAGGGGAGAATTGAACGAGCCATCTGAGTTTTGTTCAAAAAGGTTTGGTTGTTCGGTATCAAGAGCATCAATTACTGAAAACAGCTCAGTATCGCGTTTTCTAATGTAAAATGCATACACTAACGGCGCAATCAAAAGAAAAGCTTCTAGAGCATGAGCAAACTCAAAATTTAACAGCTCGACAAATGGCTTGTTTGCGAGATCAGCATCTGTGAGAAGAGCCTTTTTAGACAGATGTTGGACAGAAAAAGACACAGATCGTTGCGTGGATTTAGATTTAGATTTTCTTCGAAAACTTGACGATGATGATGAAAGAGTTACACTTTCGCCATCAGAAGAAAAGTTGGAAAAGTCGTCAGTATTGTTTGTAGAAGCTTTTGGTTTAATTGGAGATATTTTTCGATGACGCAAACCACGATGCATACTCAGTTTCTTGTCAGAATTATGACGAATGTGCCCCTTTTATCAATTGGAGACTGTGGGGCTACATTAGAAATGAACAACGGCTTATTTTCCAAATTCACATTGAGCGTGTTATTTTCAACTGGAATATTTGATTTGGTATCAATAGATATAGTTTCTTGAATAGGAGTGGATTGTTCATTGACTTCTTCATTATCTGAATTTTCGGAATGATCCGGAGTTACAGCTGAATCCTCATCAGAAGAAAGAGAAAGATAGCAAAACATATTATCATGCACAGAGTTTGGTTTTGAAACGGTATCATTTTCAGTATCAACAATAGAAGGTTTGCTACTATTTTTTGCAGATTTACTTTTTGTTTTCACAAAAACAAAGCCAAACGTATCATCATGAGGAGAAACTTGAGAATTAGGGTATGAAAGTGTAGAATAGCCTAGATTTTTAGAATGAGTATCATTTGCATCAACCACACCAGTGACTTTGGTGCCGTTTAAAGAGTTTCTGTTTCTAGATTTACTTTGTTTTGAAGGCAACGACAGTTTGTGAGAATGATGGTGATTACCGTTGTGCTCCAGTTTTTCCAAGTTCTGCAGCTTTTTACGGCGTGAAATCGATTTGGTAATAGAAGCTGCTGTTGCAGAAACAGAAATGCCAAATTCGCTGTCAGAAGCATCGCTTGAGGTGATTCCAGCGCTCCGCGTACTTTCGGCACCAGGACTGCTGAAAGTTTCAGGAGAAATGTTCATAGGACCACCGTGTTTGTTCGAAAGGATATTGTGAACAGGACTGATTTCGGAGTCGAGACTGCTGCTTGACAGCGCCGGAGTTTCTGGATGTGACGACGAAGAAGGACTTGTCATCGTGACGGTTGCAAAAGATCTGAAGTGAATATAAAGAAGTTTAAGTTACTTGGACACAGAAAAAACAAGGTTTAAGCGGTTTTTTCATACTGGAATTACATTACACGTAGTTCATTACAAAAAAGTGTAACACATAGGCACGTGCGAGGCTAAAAAGTGGATTTATGGATTATAAAAAAGGAATAGAAAGAAGGTATCGTTAAGGATGGCTCAGTAAGGCCTGCTGTTCGTCAGCAGCAGTAGAATCAACGTTGTTTGGTTGTGTATAAAGCTGTGATTTGTATTCACGTCGCTCTTCACCATCGACCTGACTATATCCCAGCTCGTCAATAGCTTCAGCTAAAGCCTGTTCGGTTTTAGAAGCAAGTCCATTGACGTCGTCTCGAGTCATCCCAACAGTGGGAATAGGATCCAACACTTTGATGTCGATGGTTCCAGCTTTGAGGATATTCTTAGATGAGTCAAACAAAGGACTGGTATTTGAAATTGCAACAGGTACAATGGGAATCTGAGACTGAATGGCAAGATGAAAAGCACCTTTTTTAAGAGGCGTTGTCAGTTTAGGCACTTTGGTATTTGATCTTGTTCCTTCTGGAAACATAAACACAGACTGACGTTCACGAACAAGGTGATGATCAACTGCTCCGTTCAATGCTCGAACTGCTGAAGCATTGTTTTTTCTGTCCAAAAAGACAGTTCCACTCAAAAGCATATACCAGCCAAGAAACGGGACATACTGTAAACTCTTTTTAGATACAACCGAGCAAAACGGAGGAAAGATCTTTCCAATAAGATACACATCTAAAGCGCTTTGATGATTACTGACAATCAAACAAGGTCTTAAGAAAGAATCAAACCTTTCTGCTGAACCAAGAACACTGCTACCCAAGTTATCCTTGACCAAAGACCAAAGAGATTTTGGCTTGAAGTATTTGTCATAGTTATCACCAACAAAGTTGATTTTGATACCAAGAACTGGTCGAATAAGCCAATAAAACACACGACCAGTCGAATACTGAGCCAGACCTCGTCGACGAACAAGAGATAGTAAAACAGAAGCAACGACGCCGTAAGACGCAGCAACAATCATGGCATTGAGCGCATAAAAGACTTTGAGCCAGTACGTTGTTTTATTCCAAAGAGTGCTGAAAAGTGCCATTTTCACTAATTATTTGGTTTAAGATTTCACGATTTCAGGAACAAAAGAAGGTTTTGAAGGACGAAACTCGGGAGATTTGGAGTTGTGACATGCGCCACGTAAATAACAACCGTAAAATCGTACAACGCGTAAATTTTTTTTTTTTCCAATACGTACAACCAAAAATCCAATTCTTCTATTGCCATCAAAAGTCTATAGATTGAACCAATAAAAATGTCTTATAATCCATCGTTTGACATGTTTGCTCATAATTCAGCAAAGCGCCTGGACCAACCTTCTGAATACCTTGTCCGTAAAGCAAAGCGATCAGCTAATGCCCAACGCGAATTAGACGCTTGTGAAGAGTCGTCGACTCTATATATCGGAAACATGAGTTTTTATACCACAGAAGAACAAATATACGAATTGTTCACTAAAGCAGGTTCTGTGTCACATATTGTCATGGGTCTTGACAGATTCAACAAAACACCATGTGGGTTTTGCTTTGTGGAGTACAAAACACACGACATGGCAGTCCAAGCATTAAGATACCTTAACAAAACAAAGCTTGATGATCGAGAACTCACAATTGATTTGGATCCAGGATTTAGAGAAGGTAGACAGTACGGAAGAGGTGTTTCAGGAGGCCAAGTTATGGATGAAAATCGAACCAATTATGATCCTGGAAGAGGCGGATATGGTAAGAGATGGGCCAATGCAGCAGCAGCCAATGGTGCAAGTATGTTGATGAATTACAGTTCTCATGTTTAGATGGAACAATTCTCCAACCCTCAATCCATGTTCGTTTTTGTGAGCCATTGTTCACATTCTACCCTATGGAGTAATATTTATGTATAATTAGGTCAAATTGATGTTATGGAAATGAAAAATTATTACCAAAAATTCATATTCAATCGTTATGGTCCACAAAGCTTTACAGCAGCTAGTTTAGAAATAATGATGCAGTTCAAAATTAATGTATTCGATTGGGTTATAGCAGACGAGAAATTGCACAACCGTCAAAATAATATTGAAAAAGTCGTCTCATGACAGCTAAAAAACACACATGTATATATGCAAACTATAGCCTTTTTTTATTTCTTGTCAATGCCAATTTCAATTTATTTATTAATGATTCTTTGTCTTGTTACGGAACCATAATTGAATTTCTGAATAGGGCATTCGTTTACAATTGTGAATTCAGTGCTTGGTTATTCTTGTCAGAATACAAGTAAAGAAGATAAGAAGATGTCACGAATCCGAATACATTAGTATCAACCCAACTCAAACTTAAGCAATATAGATATTAACAAATAAGACGGTTCATTTGTTTAGTTTTTCGGTTACGAAGATAAATCTTAAGAAACTAGATGTCAAACAATAGCAAAAGCAACAGTTATCGAATCCAAACGTCACAAACTTTTCTATTGACTATCAAATTCATAGTAACAAAATGGTCGCATGTATTAAAAATATCATTCCTTGGAACCTGCTTTTTTAGGATGATGTATACGAGCAAGCCAAGCTTATATGAATTCGTGAAAATGTCAATTGCTTAAACTACAGTCACAAAAAAACAAAAAAAACAAAAAAAACTTGTGAATTCTTCAACTCATTCTTGTAGTACTAACGCCAATACCGATATCACGACTTTAGTCAATATGTTTAAAACCCAACAAGCAGCCATTTTATGTAACATTGAATTTTTATATTATTTTAATCTAACATGAATAATAAAATAAATATTATTTCAAATAAACATCTCGGTTCAAAGCGCCAACAGTATGACATGACTTTAACAAAACCACTTGCTATATTTTCATAAGGTCTTGATAATTATTATATTATTTGCTAGTGTTATTATTTCCAATGAATATTTGTTAAAAAAATTGAATAGTTTCTATAACAGCGAACGAATTTGCAAAATGTTGGAAAATATTCTTTTGTAATCTGCCTTATTTTAATGATTTTTGACTGTTTTTTGTTTAAAATGAAATCAAAATAGTCGTGAGAATGTATTGTGTATGTTTGAAGGTTTACGATTCCATCATTGTGAAAACTCAAAACTCAAAAAACAAAAGACAAAAAAAAGTCAAAACGGAAACCACAAATAGGAACTGGAAGCCCAGCAGATTTCATTTTCTTTTTCACATTTCTTTTTCGTTTTGAAATAAATTAATTTTGAATGTGTTTCTATGCAAATAAGGCAGGGTCTTTTTTATTATTATCGTGATATCTATTTTTTTACAAATGTTAAATGTGACATTAGTAAATGTATATATTGGATTTGTGATAATGATAATAATTAATAACTAATAGATAGTTGGACATTGGAATAAATGAAAGGTTCAATAAAAGAGTTTGGTTTTGATAGTTTTGTGATTACTCAAAAAAAAAAAAAAAAAAAATATCAGCAAATAGAAATCGGTTCTGGTTTACTTTTACAAACAAAAGCATAACGCACCAACGTCCATGTCAATGTCAATTATGATTATGAGTTAAAGATGATATCAGCAAAACTTGTACCAATAGATAAAGGCATATTACCATAATTACATTTTTTTTGTTACACTGATAACCAATTATTTGCTTTACTTGATATGTGATTGAATAATTTCGAAATATTTCTTCAACTACATCTATTTGTCTCGATAAAGTTTTTTGACAATGTAGCCCAAGGAGTAACAAGCGGATATGGCTTGTGATCGGTAGAGTATGGTAGTCAACTATAGACTACAGCTATATATGTCAAGTGAATAGAAGTTTTTTTTAACGGTGACACGAGTGAGGTAAAAACCAGATAGAGAATAGATAACTCTTATGATAAATGATTGAGTATCAGAGAAAAGATAAAAAATAACTAGTGAAGGAATGACTAAGGACCTGAGACACAGAGGCTTACAGGGCCTCTTGTGAATTAACCTATGGTTGGGTGTCAAGCCCTTATTCGTGATGTCTGTTCGCTGTTAAGCTTAATATTGGAGTGGTGGTCGTTCACAAGTGGTCTGTGAGTAAAGTACAATGTGTTGTTCCACAAAGTACACTCATACTGAGATATACTGAGCTTCACGTCGGTAC